>CABFOQ010021658.1:0-16830 GCA_900660455.1 Gephyroberyx darwinii | reverse complement strand
GTCATGTCTATCTATGATCCAAGGAACTGCTCCATTAACCCCTTAAGAACAGTTGATGGTCTGATGCTCCTGAAGGACCAGACTTCAGATTGTCTTGAGATGGGCTGAACCTTTCAAAGCCTCAACTAGCACTCCAACAGATTTAACTATCCTGGGGGGGTCACATGATGTTTTTTTCTAGAACTCTAAGCCACCTGGTGTCAATTTCATAAGCACATATTCCGTCGAACACATTACAGACAAACTTGGTGTGAACTTTCAGGGTTATGTCACAGGAAGATTTTTGGCCACAATCTTTCAGTGAATGAAATTGGTGAAGAAGGTGCGTTTGTACAGATGAAAGAAAAATGCCAAAGAGGCAAAGGAGCAAAAAAGACACAAATCCACATCGACCAGTACCACCTGAAATTACACATGCCCCACTTGCAATCAAACATGTGGATCACATGTTAGACTGTTCAGCCACCAAAAGTCACAGTTGACATCCAGAAGTGGAATTCCTCATTGGACGTGCTAGACAACCATAAGCAAGCAAGCATGTAGGGTAACAACTTTTCTAGAGTGCAGGGAGTTACTCTCTGGAATTTAACCTGATTCAGAGAAAGAGGAATAGGTAGCACTCACCTGTTTGATCATTGCATTCAATCATTTGTTCATTCATTCGTCCATAAATCAGTTCAATCATATTGCTTTATTAGACAAGGCGAGATGTCTATTCTCACCTGTCTCAGTATGGCAGAACTCAGGGGAAAAAGAAATATCATCTATGGCCACGTATCCACCTCTGGCACTGTTGAAAGCAACCTCATACACCACCTGGGAATACAAATATGAACATACACACACACACAATTGATGGGTCATTATACATGTATATTTTTTGTAATAATGGAAGTAATTGCAAGAGATACTATGTAAGCCACACATGAGAGATGCAAAATCAATCTAGACATCCACATTTTAACCCTTTTGATTACTGAGGCCATAGTATGACTTATTCTGATAGACTAGACAGCTATCCACAAGCCAAACAGTGACAATGACCAATTTATGGGTAAATTCTGGAGTTTGGGTTAGTCAATGGACCACTTGTTAATGAA
The DNA here is from genome assembly GCA_900660455.1 of Gephyroberyx darwinii. Classification (NCBI taxonomy): domain Eukaryota; kingdom Metazoa; phylum Chordata; class Actinopteri; order Trachichthyiformes; family Trachichthyidae; genus Gephyroberyx; species Gephyroberyx darwinii. The sequence continues at coordinate 15,730 of CABFOQ010021658.1, read as the reverse complement.
AAAGCTCTCTACAAACTTTGCCTTTACTGGAGTAACAGAGGAACTGACCCAGTTAGTAATGTTATGTAAGTTTCTTTCCACAGTGACAGCACTACGCTCTGGGAGGCGTTTTGGCTGGAAACCTAAGGAAATGATGGAGTCACAGGGAAGCATATTCATTTGAAAGTGCAGTGGAAACCCACAGAGAAGTGTACATGAGTGTCTGTGAGTGTGTGTGTCTAGCCAGTATAAATAAATCTGTGAGAATGTGTGCCACAGCTGGTGACATCAGAGCAGGTTATTTACACACACACACAAACAGTGAGAGAGAGAAGTACAACATGATTATTCTTATATGATATATGAAAACAAACATCTGATCTCTCTCTCTAAGATGAAAAATATCATTAAATATGATGAACCTAAACTCTATTTAGAAAAGACACTTCAGCGAAGGTTGCCTTCACACCTGTAGAAGCACACTAGCTGGCACTGAAAGTAATATGGCAGAAACTGGGAACATACTGTAAAAAAAAAATCATAATGAACAAATAAAAACGCTTCCCAAACAGTAATTTTTAATTCTGATCTGTTTGATTCGCAGTAGCTGTCTTTGAAAGATGTATTTAAATGGACAATAAGTACGATTTTTACTGTCCCCTAGCACAAAATGACCATAATATATCTGCAAGGGTTGATAATGTTGTGGATCAATACCAATGACATGGCCAGGTGCTGAGATTATGATCGGTGGCCAATTGATCAGCGCATCCCCAATATGTACGTGCATATGCAGTAGGTGGTCCCAGCATTACAAACTGCAGTGGTTCCAGTTTCCAGTCACTAAAACAAACTCGATACTGCAATACAATGGGGTCATCCTGGTGTGCTGTTCCTCCTCACGGCCAGTTCCAGTACTGACCTCCAGGGGGTGTGGAGCCTTGATGTCAATGCTGACCAGTGTCCAGCTGGTGGTGGCGTACACCTCGGGTCTCCAGATCTCCTCGTAGTGGCCCAGCTGGTCTCTGGTGAACACGGAGAAGATGTTTCCCCTCTCCTGGTCCCGCTGGTAATAGAAGGACAGGCAGCCGGCCATGGGCGCCGTGGTCATGGGTGAGGTCAGCTTGGCCACCTCCTGGAAGTGTTTGGCATACACCGAGTCCACGTACATGTAATGGCCTGGAGCAGTGGAAGCTATAGGTGAGAACTATAGATTGAACTATAGAATTATAGAACTATAGATTGTAAGAGCTCACATTTATGTGTGTGGTTTTGCAGGTGACTTTACCTATGAAAAAGCACATATGCTATTGGCTGATTTACGTGACACATAGTGATCCATCTAGTTCCATCTACCTCTAGGACTCACAGCTGTTGAGTGTGTATGTTGTTAATTTTTTTAAGCAATTAAGGCAGGGATCTCCATGGCAACCATGTGCCATGAGCCAGGGCCATGCATATGGTATAGATAGTTAAGATGGAATGTAAGAAAGGAATTTTGTATATTTGAGTTTGACTGGGCATCTGAATTCAAGTGTGTGTGTCCACATGTACCTCTCTGGTTGTTGGTGGTGTGGTTGTCAGGCAGGTTAGCCAGGCTCCCCCCAACGTACCAGTTGACATTTGGGTTCCAGTTGTTACTATAACCACACAGGTGATGCTCCTCGAAATTGCACTCTGGTAACAGTAACGGAAAATGCTAGCATACAAAGGCATTTATATTCAATATCAAGCTTAACATTATTATCCATTAAATCGTTGTTTATTTTGTGCCAACAAATACAAAATGAAAAAAAGAGTCAGAAGGATAGTCTATTCAACAAATGTTTTCTTATAGCAGATTTACTGGTTTCCACACTGACCTATGCAGTAACCAGGAACTATGTGTATTTCAAAGATGGCCACACTGTTGCCCAGGCTGTGTTCAGGTTGGCCTTCCAACAAAATCTATAGAAAGAAACATTGCATCAAAGACAAATTCGGGATTACAGACAGCCATCACACACACGAAAGGTATTACAGTTATGTCACAAGGAAATGGCATTTCAATGGTGTCTTGCTTTCGTAATTTGACATACAGTATTTCCAGAAACAGGATGTTGGTGGGGGACTAAAGCAAAGAGGGACTGTTCAAAAGTGGGTGGGTTGGACCACAACAAACAAAAGGCAATGAAGGCCATTGCATACTGGGCGTAGTTAGAGAAGCAATCCACTGTGAAAGGCTTTACTTACTCTATACTCTTTCTACTATCACAAATTCTGGATTCTGGATTGAAAAAATTCCAACCACTGGGAAGCAACCATGGTGGCTTAGGAAAAGGAAACAGGGTTTTTGGGGGTGAACGCTGTACCATGTTGCAACTCTTTCACTTTGAAAGTTGCAGGTTTTATATGATGGGCAGGGCGGAGGAGGGGTTGTTCAAAAATCTGTGACAGTATTATTACATTTTTATGTACACCTACTGGTACACCAACTACAACTAAGTAACCACTACAAATACGCTTTTTCCAGGAAGTAAAGTACTGGGATTTGACTCATAGGTAAAAGCAAATTAACCAATCACCTCTTTCTTGATATACACTACTGTGCAAGTCTTTTTTTATATATAAATTAGGTCTTAGATGTTTTTTTTTAGTTTTCTGCATTAGTGTTTTACATTACTGCTCTTTATAGTATTTTTTATATTTATTCATAATTTATTTATAGTTTTTTAATATATTTATTATTTCATAATTTTTTTGCTTTACGGAATTCTTACATGCGCCTAAGACTTTTGCACAATACTGTATACAGGGGACCTCTTGCCCCATCCATCCTCTTCTCACTGCCACTGGAACCTACTGGCCTTCAAGCATGTAAACGTACTTCTAGAGCCATAAATACTAGCCTGTAGCCTTGTATTAGTTATATTTAACATGACTATGCAGTACCACCTTCAAACATTTCTGTCATGCTGTTACTTACAATGCCAACTTGAGTGAGTTCTGTCTTTCCCCTTATAACTCAGCATGGTTTATGGAAAAAACTTTAATTTACACAATAATCTCCATTATGGGGTTTTAAGCTAATGCCATAAGGCGCACTGTTTATCCTTTCTCAGGCATCATCAGTCATTTTTACACAATGCCCTAGTACACCAGCATTCCAGGGAATACTCGTAATGCCAGTATTCCAGGGAATACGGGTATTCTTAGAGGGTAGGGCTTTGGTTTAAAGCTGAGGGAGCTATTAAGTTAAATTCAGAAAGAGTCTGAGGATTACATCATAGTTTCATATAGTCTGTGTGGACCTCAAACCCACTCTGTACTTAAAGAGGATTACTTTTTTTAAAAAATTTAGATGAACTATACAAAATGTGATATTTTTTTCCATAGATATTCCATTGCAAGTTTTCCAAGCAATTGTTCCAAGTTTGTTAATCTTGGGAGATGAGCAAGGTAGTTGATTTCCAGTAACAGCTAGCAGTAAGTCACTAGGTCATGCAGGTGATATGGGAAAATAAAGATATGGGCCATTTAAGAATTACTAGGGACTTAAAGAAAGACGCATTAAGTAAGCAGTAATATTTTACATAGTGATAAAATTACCTCTTCATGTGATGTTTCTGTTGGATCTCTGCTCTAATTAGATAGCTTTCTGGTCTCTATTGTGAAAACGTGACTTTTGACAAACATGACAATTACAAGCCACCATAAGCTGTGCCAGAGGCCTGTCTATGTTGCAGTTCCTTGGTAGGTAATCGATTGATAAAAGTTGATAAATTATTTAATGCCATTATTTAATGACCCTTTAACTTTATAGTGTATGTGACTAGGTCAAGCTAATGTTGGGCTAGATCTAAGAAACTCAACCCCTGTACATACCTGGTAGGGGATGGTGGTATTGGGCAGGTCCACACTGGCAATGAGCCAGCTATCAGATGCCTTGTTGGTAGTCCACAGCTGATAGTCAAAGTTATCGCTGTCGGGTCTGAGGTGAAGCTGGAGGGAACCAGTGCCGGTGATCTGGTAAACCAGTCTTAGACAGCTCCATTCTAGCTGCTCCAACATCGGGCTGACCAGAACTGCACGCTGCTGGCCATATAAGAAGGCCGAGTCCACTGTTATCAACCGCCCTAGGAGAACCAAGTGGAGATATATTACTGTCATTTTGTGTGAGAGACAAAATTCTGTTTTTAACCATAGCACAACCAAATGGCCAAATTCAGCCATGGCAATAGGTAGTAACCCACTGAGCACTAGACGTCAGGTTTTGTTATAGCTCTCATATAGCCCAGGATCTTTTTGGCAATGTATAGCCCAGTTTTAGACCAAGTAGTAAATGCATTATTACGTATTTAAACAATGTATAAACAGCTGTAAATATAAAAAGAATATGCACCAGAGAAGTCCATATATAAAAGAATCTTCTAAAACTTTCACTTTTAAATCCTATGTAGCATAATTTTAGCCTAGATGCTATAAATCATTTAGATTTGTCTTTTAAATAGCTAATCAACATAGAATTGATTCATCGCGCTGTAGTAAAAGTAATTTTGTACAAGTAAAGTGTGTTCTTCATTGAGCAATATATAATTAATGAAACAAAGTAAAAATGTTATTGTTGTAAAAATGTAACTTTATAAATCTTCACATATTAGTTGCAATTTTAATCTCCCATAATCCTTTTTGCATGCAAATGAGTTTTGATGACATCACACGATGGAAGAATTTACTTCTTATTCAACATATTCCCAGTTCATAAAAGCTTTTACACTGCTGTTCTAAACACACAGAATAAGGTAGCCATTTCCTGGTGTTGTGCCAAAACCTCCCTTAAAAAATGTGTTTCCCTGGTGACGTGTCTTTGCCTCAGGGAAGAAAATAACATAATTTCAATTTCTGTGGATGGTTTTCCTATCGCTAGCTAGCTATAGTTATCCAATCCTCTACAAGGAAGTTGTCAGGCTATACACAAGTCTATTTATTATTTATGAAGCCCCAACGATGATTTCCTTAGAGGGATGCAATTTTTGGTACAACACCGGGAAAAATCCTCTGGCAAACAGGTAGTAATGTGTTTCTGGCTGCAGCCACAGCAGTTTGTTTGGTCTAAATAGAACTGTGTAGTTAGCATGAGTAAAAACCACCATGACTGAACAGAAACTCAAACTTCATCAACAGAAAATTCAAGGAAAATCCACAATACTGGCCAGGCTGTTTGATCGACAAGTGATCTCTGATAAGTACAGTGCAAAAACAGGAACAGGAACAATGATTACTTCAGGAGTAGCTAATATCCTACTACCAGCCAAATAATTTCCGAGGATGAAAGACACACCTTCGATGGGAATATAAGAGCACACCCCCACAACCACATTTCCTGGGACTAAATCTGATTTGAGAGTGACGTTATGCAATGGCACATTCTCAAACCCATTTCGAAATCCTTGAACAAGGGCACTGGAACCCAAAGACGACTTTACAGAAAATGGTAAAACGTCTGCCAGAGCGACTGGAAGGCCCCAGATTCTTACAGGCCGCTTAGAGTCATGTTCACTAGCAAGGGAAACAAAAACCATCCATGAGAAAGGATGAGTGAGCAGCTAGGTCACTGTTTCCAATATGGGAATCGGGGATTTTACTACTGTTTTCACCAAACCCACAAGTTTAACAGATTTCTCTTTCTTACCAAGAACAGGGCAGTCTGCAACAATATGACCATGCTTTTTACAGTAGAAACAAACCTTGCCTGGGGACGTTATCCCAGAACCACCAGATTTACCAGCTGCAAGGGCCAATAGGGACAGACTTTAGGGAGCGGCACCCATGAAAAGGGTTCTTACTCTTGGACTCAACAGACAAACTCATCTGCTAGGACAGCATCCTCAATTTATGACACCTTCTGCTCATTTAGAAAGGTGACAATGGCCTCAGCTTTTAAATTCCTCAAAGCGAATCAAATGTCTAAGCTGTTCATTAGACTAAACTTTCTGAGATGTACACCATCTATCAAACAAGGTCTCCTCTTTAACAAACACCACGTACATTTGCTTATCAAGTTTGCTGTGGTTTCGAAAACACCTCTGGAACTAATTCATAAACCCACAAGATGGCTGCCTTAACAGTCTTACGGTCAGTGCTTTGATCAAGGGTCAAAAAAGAATATGCCTTCTGTGCTTTTCCCACAAGGACACGCTGCAGCAAAAGTATTTCTCAACATTCTTCTCGACAAAAGGATGGACCATCGTAACACATCTACTGACATCAAATCCAGGATATTCAGAACGCCCTGAACCTAAGAGCCAGGCTGACGTTCACACTCTTCCAGCCCACATTCCTGTTCCAAAGGTAATGTATAGAGTTGTGGAGATGAAGACAAAGGAGGTTCCTCTACCTTTCGCCTCAAGGACACCTGTGTCAACAAGTACAGGCCTCAAAATCTCTGTAAACTGCTCCAATAATTCTTCAGAAGAGCTACTAATGAAATCCTCTATGGCTGCCATCTCTAAGAGGAACAGATCCCAATTTCAATTAAACCCCAAATCAACCCATAAAGGGCACAAGAAAGCACAGAAATGTCCCTATGGTGTAGCAGCACCACCCACTGCTCACTACCCACTGTTTAATTATGCACCAAAATGCCAGAGCATACTCAATTGCCACATTACTACAAACGGTGTAACTTCTTATGGCTATCCAAAGAGTACCAATGTTCAACAAAAGCAGCACTGTGCCCACTCTAAAGTAACATACAGTTACACTTTACACAATAGCAGCAAAAATCAAAAGCTCTCTCAAACCACCACCAACTACCAAAGACCACTGTCATTGAAGATCAGTGTAGCAATGGATGCACACAACATGCTCAACCACAAAAGCATTCTTTAACAAAAACAAGTACCAACTATCCCACAATGCAGCACACAGCTGCCAAATTTATCACCTAACAACTTAAACCACCTCTTTCCTAAACTACAGAAACTCAGTGCCGAAGACTGTCACTCCAAAGCAACACATTTTTGGCGTGAGTAATCCTGGTTCCTATCTGTTACCAAAAACTACCTTGAAGCCTAACAGTCTTCGATGAGGCCTGCTGGGCCCAAGCCCACTTGAAATGCTAAATTTCATGAACCATTAGCCTATAAACTGAGGCTAAAGGACCGAAAAGCCATCCCCACCCAGGATTACTTCAAAATAAGGCAAAAGAATAAATTAGAGGATTCATGGCTGACGAGTCAGTCCAGCTGGCCCACTCAACAACTAACCAGGGTATACTCCTAACCACTCAAAAAACTGTAACACTTACAATGAATGCAAGCATGAAAATATGGCTCCTTCCACGGAAATAGTCTGTTTACTAATAAATCATTGCATATTTCCTAAATGTTCCTACCAGTGTCATATACGTTAATGTGATATCCTTGTGTTCCGACCCCTGCTCAGAGGGAAGCAACATAAAGGACACAAAAACCAAGGGTTAATTGCAAAACCAAGGTTTGATTTATTAGCTAAGCTTAAGAAGGGCAAAAAATGTGACAGGTGGCTGGAGGGACACTGCTCCTGCAATGTCTGCTGGCTGAGAGAGAGAGGAATGTGGAGGAAGGGCCTTTTAACCAGTTTAGAACAGGTGTGGTACATCACTAGCTGTTCTGGCCACAGCATTGGCTCACCTGCAACATAGAACTGGAACACACAGATGAGCAAAAAGGCAGTAGCACAGAAATTCCCTCAGCAAAGAGACCATATTACTGCTGTCCTAGCCTCCCTTCATTGGCTTCTGGTTAGTTTTAGAATTGATTTTAAGGTCCTACGTTTAACTTTTAAGGATCTACATGGCCCCTAGTTACATCACCAACCTTCTAACCCCCGATGAGCATGACAAGAGATCTTCAGGCACTTTTGACTGTCCCTAAATCCAGACTAAAGACCAAAGATGATCAGGCTTATGCCACCAGGGCCCCCACTCTTTGGAACGCCCTAGGATAGGATAAACACAAAGACAAGAATGGATTGAGAGAGGTGAAGGGCTATCTTGCCCTTGGCATCCCTATTCTCTACTCCTCCCTCTCTCACTCTCACTCACCCTATCCTCCTCTTTTCTACATTAGTCTTGTTGTAGCTCTTCTCCAGTGCTACTCCAGCGCTACTCCAGAACCTTGATAATCTAAGCCCCAAATAGAGTCCGTTCTTGAAATGTTCGGTTGAGTGAAACATGTTGAAATAGTGGGTCTATTAAAATCAAATAAAAATTAACATTTGGAACTAGAGCTAGAACATGCACACAAATATACCACAATTCTGTGGTATTTGTTGAGTCTGTAGTTTTGTGGTGTCTATCCTGTGGTGCGCCACCACTGTTCCTCTGTGCCGATGCAGTTTGTCTGTGTTTGGCATATGTCGTCATGATTTTCCACACTGTTCCCCTTGACACACTAAATAATCTTTCAGTTTTTGTGAAAAATCCTACAATCCTACAATTTAGGTACTGACTATTGCTCCTCTTTGGAACTCATGTTGCTTTGAAAACTTACATATAAAAGTGGTGATTGTCAGACCTCTTTTAAAGCTGACACATGGTGCTAATTGGCATTCAACTTAATATGACTGGCCTGTGTAGCTGCCTTTGAATTACTATTATTAGTTACTTCACAGCTTAAGAGTTTTTTTACATGGTGTTTCCGTTATTTTGTCAACCCCCTGTAATTGTTGAATTATATACTGGAGGAGGAAAGGGGGAAACACTTGGGTACCTATAAGCAGTGTTCTGTGTAATTTGAGAGTATGAGTAGGAGTAATAGCAGTAAGATTAATATCAATTAATATACATTAATTACTGTATACAAATGTATACAAAGCAGTAGTGTGAATATACCTGAATATACCTTTTAAAAATGTAAATGAAAGTAGCAGTAGAGATGGTGCATCTACATTTAAATATATACAAGCAGTATTGTTTTCGTGGAGTATACCTTTAAATGTATGAGCGGTAGTAATAGATGGTATGATAAAGAAAAGCAATAGCATGACAAATATTATGCTGAACATTTGCACGTTTAAATGTCATTGCTAGTTTCAATGGTATGAGCCACATTAATGTCCCAGAAAGTGCACAAAGGAATAATAAGTAGATTTAAAGTTAAGTTAAGTTACATTTAAAGGTACATTATGTACGATTTTTACTGTCCCATAGCACAAAATGACCATAATATATCTGAGGGGGGTTGATAGTTACAATTACTTGGCCAGTTGCCAAGGCTTCTGGCTTTCAAAACTCACTTTCCAGCCGTACCCTGTTTTGGATAGTTTTTGCACACTAAAATATGCAGAAAGAGCATAATGACAGCATTACCCATCCCACACAACTAAGTCTTAAAATGAAACCTCAAAATCCGTTCTTAGTCAGTTTGGAAATTCTGTGTGTTGCATCGTGAGACCCACATGACATTAAATCATGATGCTACCATCTCTTATCTCCCTGTAGATAAATATTTCAACCACGACTTCATTTGTACCATGTTTTTTGAAATGCGCGTGCATGTTCCAGCTATAGTTTCCAATTTGAATTTTTATTTTTTTATTTATTTATTTCACTGACCCTAACATTTCAAGAACGGACTCTATTTCAAAGCTTGGATTATCAAGGCTCTGGTGTAGCACTGCAGAAGAGCTAGAACAAATTCAATGTAGAAAAGAGGAGAGGAGAATAGTGATTAAAGTGCTACTATTATTTTTGAAGAACCTTTTACTTTAAGTTGTCAACTAATTGAACTAAGAACTTAGGCAGGAGAACCCTTAAACAAGCCCGACAGAATGGTTTGGACAGTTTCTACACGGTGGTCTCTGAAACGACAGTAAGGCCAAGATAGCCCTCCACCTCTCTCAATCCATTCCTGTCTTTGTGTTTATCCTATTTCAACACAGCGAGCTCTGATGTCTCTGTTTAGTGGATATAATCACCTAGGACATCCATCCTGGTTTCAACCACAAACTCTTGCCCTGGTTTCTTTTTTGGTGCAGCCTCCTCAGCACGGACCCACATTGCCACGGTAACCAAACAGAAAACACTGCCGTGGTCCCGTCTTTTTTTTTTTTTATGACCTTTTTTATCGCCACGGTGGGTGTAGCCCATCAACATCTCCAAGGTTGTGCCGGTGGCTGGAACTTATTCCATTTCAGTCATTTGGGTTAGTGGTTTACTGCACACAATCTTGGATCACTGGTTCTCTCCTGAAGCTTCTATTCTCAGCCTACCTGGGGTAGAGCTCTGTTTCGAGTGTCATAGGGGGGGTCTGCAGGCAACTGGCTGCAATTTGTACATACCAACACTCAAGACCCCTTGCTTTGGCCAGGAGAAAGATGGCACACACAATTTACAGTGCTGCCACTTATCCTAACTGTGGTAACATAAACTCTGCAGACAGATTATCATAAACAGAGGGAGTTGCATTTGGAAGCACTATGGACTGCTGCACAGAGAGTAATGTTAGACCTCTTGCAGGCAGTGGAAAAAAAGGAGACAAGAGGGGAGCTGGGTGGAATGTGTGGCTTGGCACATGGAATCGGGTGACACATCTCTAGGGCTGGGGAATCAAATTCAGCGCTTCTTAGGTATAAACAAAATCACATCAATGCTACCAAATGGACATTCTACGCCAAATTTCAATCCATTCGTTTTCTTTTAAATAAGCATATTACCTGAGAAATCAGTTTTATTGCTCTTCTCACAGGCATTTCCAATTCCCGGTGTTGTTGCATTCAGTTTTACTTATGAATAGTAAAGTAACAGCATGCTATACCTTTATGTGGCCCCTGGCTTTATGCCAGACATACAACACACTTGAACCCAACTCAACCCAACAGCAGATTCTGCTTCAGTACACATTTCCACAAACCCAGAAAAGAAGTGGCTGATGATTTATCCTACAGTCTATTGAAAGTAGCAAAATGAAATGTAACCAATGCACAGCGACTCAATACCTACACTATCTTGTTGGCAGTGTTACCATTGTTGGCTAACTCCAACTTTGTTATAGCTTAGTTTCACATAGAGGGATGTTTTTTTTACTTTTTTTCCCCACTTCACTTTTGACCTGTTACCTAAAAAAAGAGCTAACCAAGGCAATGCAACATAATTTTGGCTGCTTGGCTTTTGGCTGCTGGTCTAGACTGCTCTTCATCCCTGGCAGTTATTCGTGGGAAACACCGCTGACTCTGCATGGCACGTGTGAAGTATAAGAAATTTTGCTTGCTTTTTCCCAGAATTCCCAGAGTGTGAGGCCACTGCACCATCATCGGTAGGATTCTGAGTAAGGGACCTGCTCAGCAAATCAGATGCTGTTAGATGAAAGCAGGATCTAGTTTGCGCCATGCCAAGATGCCAAGATGAAGGCTACCGTGATGTAAACAAATGTGGGTACTCGTCTTTCACACTAAGTGCACGTTTTGAATGCGGTGTTCATTTACCTGAACATTGGAATTGTAACATGTTCATTTCTAACCTCAATGTGTGCTGGAAAGATGACACTGACATAACATATCTTTACGCCGCCATTACTCATGGGCTAACTTAGCTGGCTAGCTACTTAGCCTTCAATTCTGCCTTTTGTTATAATTTAACTACTTTTTCCATAGCACATTAAACACAACAGTATTTGTTATTAATCTAGTAAAGGCTTCAATGTATTCCCCATACATCTTAGGTTAGCTACTTGCTATGGGGTCAGTTCAATTATAGCAACCTCACGCTTGACATTTTCAAGTCTTGAGGTCCATATTCTCAGGTCTAATCTGAGATGGCTAAACTATCATCAGGTTTGTTGAAAGGCATTCTGGGAATTGTAGGAAATCACTAACTATAGAAGTAGACGAGGCAGGCTGAGGGAATGTGGGTACACAAAAAAAGTACATTAAAATGCTTAATCACAGTGATGTCACAGTACTGGAGACACTGTCATGAACCCCAATAGCACAGACACATCTGGCCGGTGTTGGCCTGGCATCGACACATTGGCTTCCACAGAATCTAAACGTCTAGAATGTTGTTGGAGAGTCAGGGGCGATGCCATCAAGGGGAAGGCATCCCCCTGTCCCCACAGAACAAATTGTGGTGCAGCTGCAGAAGAGCCAAAACCGAGACCAGACACCGTGTCAAAAGCTACCCTCAACTACCACTACAAAACAATGTCAGAGGAAACACTGCATATACCGTAGAGCTGTAGATAGTGTTAGTAATCAGTTTCACTCCTATTCATATCATATTTACTGTCCCAGCTTTTTTTTGTAGTAGCTGTCACTGTCAAAATGGTGGTGCACCGGTACTGCAAAGCCGATGTATGCAGTTGTGAAGTTTTGTGTAGTTAATATTGTACTTTTATCTGCATCATTATAATGTTAGTGATAATTCTTCTCAGTCCTGCACTTCTCTGTTCATCTGAAAAGATGAACTGGTCTCTGACCGTAAAGCCCTTCTTGGTTCAGTGTCCAGTGTATGGTACAGGCTGAAACCATTACCCCAGACATCTCCAGATCAGCCTTGAGATCTTTGGATGTCATGTGAGGTGTTTTTCGATGGCTCGCACCAAACTTATACAACATCTGAGATCAATTTTCCTCTTACCACCACGTCCTAGGTGATTCTTAACAATTCCATGAGCAACAAACGTCTTAATAACAATCTGAACTGTGGAAACATGCACACCAAGTCAGGCCCATCCCACATTAAGAAAGCTCAACAGTGTATTCCAGCCACCTGGAACTACCCCCCCCCTCCTTACTCATTCTCAGCAGACCAAAGCCTGCTGTGCCACTGTAACCTATGACTTTACTGCCAACAATTGAGATTTGAAACAATCCGTCCAGCGGTGAGTGCAGCAAACCACCACTTCTACAGGACTGTGGTAGGCAGATGGCAAAATTGATTGCTGGAAATCCTTAGTGCAAAGCTGAAGGGCTAAAGTTTGGCTTTGGGTTGTGTCCCTCACATTAATGATTCAGAATTTTCTTTTCCTCAAAGCATACTGTTTGCACTAGAGTCCCTTGTTAATTTCTGCCTAGTCCATTCAGTTCTTCATAGTCCATTCACGATGGTTAGTATGTATCCATCATCAGACAGTTTTAAATAAGCAAGCATCACCTAATTTTGTTAGGCCCTCAAAATGTCTGAATAAAATGGCTAGCACATTACTTAACGCTTGTGAAATCTTTATCCCCTTCTGCCCAAATGTTTGGGCTGATTGATCAGGTTGATTTGTCCCAGGTCTTGTTTTGGTTATACTACAACCACTTATCATGTAACCAGGAAATTTGTTTTATAGGTTATTATAGGTTATTATTTCTTCAAACACATTACATCTTCCATTAGTCAAACATGACGTATAACACTATTATTATTATTATGTTATAAAAAAACATGACATGAAACCAGTAGGCATAAATAATTAAAATTAAAGTGAACAAGCTCATTTCACACACAAATACCAGGATTTACACGTGTTATTGAACATGGTTAAATAACCCCCCCCACACACACACATATTTAAATCACTGTGGGTAAATCACTGATGATTAATACACTTGTAAATGGAAAGCCCCACTTGCTACAACACTCTTATTAGAATACAAACATAAATGTTTATCTTAAGGGCTACAATGTTTGACATGAACAGTTAAAAGTTAAAGCCTGAATAGACAACTTAAAAGATGACAATGGCATGGGTCAAAGAAACAAGTTCTCTGATCTGAATTTAGGCATATGTTCTCTGTGTGTGTATTGGTATATGCAGTTGCAGTTCAGTAAGTAGTGCATCACCATGTGCAGTATGAGCTTTGAGAAGCCACACAAATGAGAGAATGAGAGAGAAAGAGAAAAAGTGAGAGAAACAAAGAAACAAATTATTGAATTAACAAATTATTTTTAATTAACATAGAAATTATATACTTCCCGGTCTGTCAGGATTTCCCTCAGATTGCAGACACATACGCATTATAGAAAAAGTGGATCCCTTGTAGCTAATCGAGTAGAAAGAGTTCCTATTATATGTAATGCAAAGATCAAACCGCTGTTGTCTCGACTTACCGGTGTGCCGACATGGTCAGTCAGCAAACAGCTATTGGAAGTTGACTACTTCCATCTCTTTTTAGTTGAGAGACAATGCGCCGTTCTTAAAGATTCACTACTTTTACTTTCAGTACTTTGACAGAAAGTGTGGCTGAAAAAAAGAAATGGACATGACAAATTAGCTATGAAATACATAAATATTAAAAAAAATAGCAAAGGTGCAAGACAGATGGTTTAAACATTTTACATGTTTCTTGGTCAGCTCTGATTTGTACAAACAAGTACAAATACCATAACTTCTGCCATCAGTTTGTTTTAGGAACTTTGATGAGAACTTGATAACTACGGAAAGTAATACCTACACCTCCACTATGCAATGCCTTGTGCTCCACCTCCATGCAAAGACATTCCAATTTGGGCAAGTTCATCTGTAAGACATACCTCAACTAGTGGCTTTCATACTGCAGCAGTGAATGCACAATCTCAACATCTAATACTATTCTGTTTCCCTTCTGGATGAAATCTATGACATTGATTCCCCAACAGGCACTATCAAGTCAAGGTGGTTCTAGCACTAGTTCTATCGTACCTGGAACGGCAAAATCCCTCTGTAGTTCTGTTCATGTTATCCTAGAGAATGAAAAATCAGAGACATACCATGTTAAACACATAAGATGTTAAATACAATTTGTCAATAATTGTAGCACACACACAGCCAGCTAACTACCCCCCATGCACCATGGACGGATCTCAGTCTCACAAAATCTCAACACCAAAATTCCACCAATACTATGCACAGGTCCAGTTGCAAATGCATGTCTGTCTTTGCCCAGACCATGAAATTGCACATATTTACCTGCCAGGGTATATCATCCACAGACTTGAAAGAGATTTTTGTGACAGGAAATCTTCCAAAGGCAAAGGTTTTTTATTTCATGGAGCACCTCTTACCTCAGCTGATCTGTCGTCGCAGGGACCCTCTGCTGGTCGAGAGAACTGTGGTAAATGCCACCAGCTGAGATAATACCCACCGCTGCAAAGTTTTCCATTACCCTAAAAGACTAAAAGACAACCCTGAAAATGGAAATGTGGTTGTAATTAGATGGGCTGCTGGATGGAGGGTTTCATAACTCAGAAGAAAATATAAATATGCCATCATCAGTGTCAACCCGAAAATAACCAAAAGAACTAAAAATAACCTTAAACTGCTCTCGCTCTTGCTCTAAGGCACCTGAAATTCAACTGTCTGGGACAGCATTTATGACCATAGGATGCAAAATGCATTGTCAGCTACCGACTTGACTCAAAATTAACCCAAAAGGGGGGTTTCGTGGTTGCAATCTAGATGACCTGGAATGCGCCCTGTCTTTTGGTTATATTTGGTTTGACAGGGACGATGGCATAAACTGAACCATCTGTCCTTTTTTAGAGCACATTACACTTATTTTGTAGATGTGCAACATGGAATAAAACCTCACTAGTATCCTATTAGGGATGTTTGATAGTGACTATAGATCAAATTCAAGTGTGGCTTTAAAGATTAACTAATCATTGAGGGCGCACTCACATTAGGCCCGGTTCGCTTCAACCGTGCCGGCGCGCGATTGCCCCCCCTCCCCACTCCCCCGCTGGCCTGCGCTCACACTGCGCTCTGTGCCCGGGCGCGTTTACGTCATCATGATCCAACTTCTTGTGTGGAAGAAAAGCGCTTTT
>CABFOQ010021657.1:0-10314 GCA_900660455.1 Gephyroberyx darwinii | reverse complement strand
TATATATGAACAGATAAAGAAAGAAAGTCTCTTAAAAAGCTTCAACCTTCAAGTGTGAAACTTCTTGAGAGGTGATCACTTTATTTTATGTGGCTGTCTTACATTGAGGAATGAAGATTCATTGCTGTAAGGGTAGAAGTCTGGGAGACAGAGGCAAGGCCATAAAATGTGAGTGAATCACTTCTGAAGTTTGTTAAGAGCAGTAAATTTCAATGGAAAGCAGTGGACTTTGTTGGGCAAAAGGCCCAAAATGCAAAGGTGCTTCACTATAAGTGAACATACAATGGCCCATGGCTGAAATTCATTAATATGTGTCTGATCTTTTTCCATGTCATATAGTCGCAGCTAGTTTTAGACTGGTGTAAGAACACAATCTTTGCCTTCATTGCAGCTTCCATTCTTTTCGGGAGACTTGCTTTGAGCTTCCTGCAGGGAAATCTGCAGGGGTATTTGTCCATGCTTCTTGTAAAACCTGTAAAGTTCAATCTTAGAAGTTGCATTTTCTGCTTCTCACGATGCACGTAATCCAAAACACATTCAAATGATGTTGAGGTCTGGCCTCTGGGCTGGCCAGTCGATTTTTCTGAGAACACCAGCAGCTTCTTTGTTTCATGTCTTGATCTTCTTAGCAGTGTGCTTGGGATCTTATCTTGCTGTAGAATGAATTTGTTCCCAGTCAAACATTTTCCAGAGGCTATTGCATGATGAATTACAAGTTCTTTGTATTTATCAGCATTTATGATCATGAATCAAAAACAAATGACCAACTCCAGATGTTGTTATACATCGCCAAACTTGGACTGATCCTCCACCATGCTTGGTAAGTTGTAGACATGGTTCCGAGAGTCTTTCATTGCTTCGACGGTATACATACTGCCATCTGTTAAAAATCTAAATCCATAGGACCTTACTCCACATCTCAGGTGTCCAGTTTCGGTTTCAAATTTTCTTTTCTGTTGTCTATTTCCTTTTCTATGTTGCGGCTTTTTGGCAGCTACACATCCTTTCAGACCCATAGCATTGAGTTGTCTTCTGACGATGCAATGATCGATGATGTGGAATTTTTCAGATTTGAAGCAAGATGAAAAGCCGATGAAAGCTTCAAGTACTGATGGTGATACTTTCGGTGGTCTACCAGTTATTGCACGGTTGTTTAGGAGTCACATTTTCTCAATATCTTCTCTTATAATTTTTTGAACTCCAGCTTTTTTTCATATATTTTCCTTTGACTTTCACCTTCTTTATGCAAGTGAATTATCTTATATCTAATTTCATCTCAGTCATTTTTAAAAGATGTAAATATGAGACAATAGTCTACATTTTGACTACATTTCCCAGCAGACAACAGCCAGTTGGCCACCTGGTGCTGTTTAACATTTGACTATTGAAGATAAGTTTAAGTTGTGTCTTATGTTGTACTTTGAGTAATTATTAAAGGTGAGCGGTTTCTTCTTGAAACCTGCCCGAAGTGTGATCTGTGCCAGGAAACAGTTCAGATTGTGCTTGTGACACCTGACAATTCCCCAGAGGTGCCACAATATGTTAATGCAAGAAATAAAAGGATCCAGGGAACTGCTATCTGTTTCCGGATAACAATACAGTTGTAGTAACTACTGATTTCTTTCTAAGATTTTAAGTGGTACCTATAATTCACTCAGATACAGTACTATTTCCCAACATCTGCTCCTATCTGCTTGCTATTAATATTATACTGTACTAAGGTTATACTGCACATGCCAAAGCCATGGATATGCTGAGTGCAAAAGTACAGTTTATGGAAATGGTACAGCTTCTTTGTGGGTGACATCTGGTTATTAGTTTTTCTGCTTCCCTTATGCACCTATGCCTTCTGCTGAGGATGTGGCATTCTTGTCAAGGTGAACTGTCTGCTGCAGAGACACAGGCAGGAGAGTGAGCTTGTCTTGTACACTGACAGTTTGCCATGCCAGATGTGAATAAAGTCACATTCATGGCAGAGATAAATGACTTCATAGTTCCGTAGTCAGTGTCAATATGAGCTAAAAAATGGAAGTGTAAGAGAAACATTACATTACTGCCATGTATTTCAGAATGTTAGAAGAGGTTTTTAATTTGATATATACAGCAAAAACAGATTCAGTTATTTTCATTGCCATTGTTGGTTGACAAAACACAATTTCTGTCCAAGCAGTAACTCATCTCCTAAATTTCAGAAATTCATCATGGGAATTGCACAGGTTTGGCCATTAGAAGCCCCCCTCGCCTGTCTTCTTGAACTAAATTGATGGCAGTTCTAGAGAGTTGAACTGCTGAGCAATGGCATTTCAAAACAAGTGAAAATGCAAGACCAACATCCAGTTGATGTTAAGAGTAGTGCTTTTGAGAAATGACTGTCGGACATTTTCAAAGGATTTATCCCGGTGGCTTTATAGAATCCATACATCTCACCGTTAACTTGTTTTTCTCTTAAAAGGATAAAGATTCAAGACTATATGCTGTGTGATAATGAACAGTAGCATTAGTCAACTGTGTTTTCAATTCACCATTCAAGCCATGGGCCAACAACAGTCTGTGATGCTCTATGGAAATAGACACATTTTACAATTGGATAACAAATTGAATGGATGCATCTTGTCTGGCAACTGCAAGGAATGCATGGAAAGGTATTTATCACAACATACACTGTGTTCTACAGTTTTAATTGTGTTAATTCAGCAGTTAATAATCCTACCAAGCAGTTGTCAGAGACCATTCTCAGATTGTTCAGATTGTTAAATATTTCTTATAAGTAGGTATCATAAATACACATGAAATATCAGTAACTTATCTACATATAGTGTATGTATCCCAATAACCTATGTAAACCTTGGTTCCATTTGGGTTGATTAAAATATATATATTTTTTATCAACGCTAATAGTGGAAACACAGCTTTTTCTCATGTTGTAGTTATGCCAAAGTTCTACATCAAGGTACACAAGACTAGAAGCAATGGCAAGAAATGGAAAATCAACAGAATACACTCCCCTCAACCCTGTCTTCCCACCTCCATCCCTTTCACTTTCTTTCATTTTTTCAACTGAAGCCCTTTTTCAAAGTTAAAGCACTAGCAGTAGTGACAATAGCGCATAAATTTAATTTAGTCAATTTAGTCAATATGTGGCATTAGTTGTTAAGGGACCAAAACAACACTGTGTATTCACACTCTGTATTAGGAGCATAAATGTGTCAATATTTGAATCAAATATATGTGACAATTTGGGAAAACCTAAACAAGATATTCAGCATTTCTGAAAGATCTGAACATTTTGTATCAACTGAGTAAGACCATTGTATTAGTTTTTTTTTCCATAAATGTTGAAAACAAACAGTTCTTGGTAGTAGACTCAGATGTTTGGACCCCACTGTATATGATTAATAGGAGGAGGCTGGGGTGGTGGAGGCAGTAAGCAGCACAACCTGTATAACAGCATGTAGCAAGTAGAAACCACAGGGATGAAAGAACAGCTGACAGTTTAAATAGGGCGTCTTGTTGAAGTGTCAAAACATGACTGGAGTTCGTTTGGATCAGCTGACCATCAGCTGATGGGGCACACATGACTACGCGTCCACGCAAGGCTTCATTTCTACCTGACCCCGTTGTGACCTCTGTCACCTTGTCTCCACTAGATCATATCTTCAGTCCTCTACTCTAGTTACTCTCAAAAGTCCCTTCTATCTCTCTCCTTAGCTTTTAGTTTATTTGTTTTCCTATTACTTCTCTCTTACATGACAATTATATGGTCATGGGAATGTTGTCAGAGGACTGTGGCCCTGACTCTTGCACTCCTTACTATTGGTTGCTATAAATCGTGATTTAGGAATTTAGGCTTATTGTGCTTCTGCACTCATTGTAAATCATTCTGGACAAGAGCATCATCGAAATGCCTAAAATGTAAATGATATTCTCATGGTATCTTGTTGTCATACAAGTGCTTACAGTAATTCTGCCAATGCTCAGTGTCTCTGATTAAATAATCAAGGCAAACAATATACAAGTCATTTCTCTCATTCACTCGAAAACTCTAGATACAGCACTGGAGGCACATCCAGCTCCTTGTAATGTGCCAAGAGCCGACTCTGCCTTATCAACAGCTATGGAAGCCTGCCAACCACCATGCAGATTGATTTTTTTATTACTAAGAATAAATGGATATTGAATCTGTGAGTAACGGAGCGACCTGGCAATGAAGACACTAATGTATTTAAGTCTAGTGTGGGAAAGTACAGTTTGACAGCCGAGCTGATTCTATTAGGTGTAGTGTTTTACCTTTTATGCAATGAAAAATGCCAAAACCGACTAGTAAGGACATTGACAGACTCGTTACATTGGCAATAGACATACTTTTTCAACCCCTTTTGTACGTACTTTAGGACTTGTCATGTGCTATTTTTGTTTTAAAATAATTCAAACAACTGATAACATAAACTATTGGAACATTCAGCATAACTCACTTCTCAATTAACTAAAATGTGTTGAAGGAAAAAAGCCACTCTAAAGCAAATTGTTGTTAATTCATAATAATTGGTCAGCTCAGTGTAGATTTGGGTACATAAACAAGTTTCACTCAAACCTACAAGTTTTTTTGACGGTCATCAAGAGACACATTGTAGGGTCTCTCTATTCTTACAGTTTAGATGACACTTATTCAGTGTCTTACCCAAGGATACATGGCTGTTGATGGCCACATCACCATACAACTCACCCTTATATAAAAAGCTTTGACAAACAAACACTCACAAAGCAGCTTCAAATCATTGTTATTGAACCAGCTTCAGGTTCTGTCTCTTGACAACATCACAGAGTAGAGCCTCGGCCCTCTGGTTTCTAGTTTCAGAAGAAAATGGTTTGTGTTGTTAAATTTGTTTATTTTTTTATTTAAACTTTATTTTACCAGGCAAGTCGTTAAGAACAGATTCTTATTTAAAATGGTGACCTGGCAAACGTCAAGAGCCACTTGAGGTGAAAGGGGAGAGGGGCTCAAAGATAAAAGCATGTTAAAAGCAAAGATACATCAAAAACAACATATGAACATAGACAACAAAAGCAACAAGACAAATAAGCAGCAGTCGTCAAGACACAGGCAGGACACAATATACGGGTGAGGCAAAGGCATACGAGGAAAAAACACAAAAACTAGTGCCTAAACGGGCACAAGGTGCAGGCACAACAGGGTACAAAAGTGAGGCCTAGCATACATGACAAAAATAAAACAACTACTTACACATTGTGACTGAGTTTTTACGTAGTGAATTCACGTTTTACATATTGATTCTGTTGATCTAATGGAATGACCCTAAACCCCTCAAGTCCATGTTGATACAAATAGTCTTGCCAGTAAAATAATGTATTTTCAAGTTCAAACCTTTTTTTGACAGTACTCCTCTTTCTCATGTAAAGGCCTGAACACGATTATTTTACATTACATGTTTGGGAGATATGCTGCGTCTGTGAGGAAAATATGTTGTCTATGCCAGTTCATCTGTCATATGTGGATGGGAATGGTGATGCGGTGATAGTGAGGTGCCCAAACAAGGGTTCCTTTTAAAACATCACACTAGATGGCACTATTGCTTTGTTTAATTGCAAGAATTCACCCTGCTTTTTTTAAGTGCTGCAACAATAAAGTTTCAAAAGAATATAGACTGTTTTAATATGCTGAATTAATTTATTTACGTCTGCTGCTTCATAATTTGCCTTGCATTCACATTAGTTCAGCCTATGATTGCTCTTGTTTATATCCATGCCATGGGGTGCTTTCCAGATTTGATTTGTGTTTGACATTTGTCTATGACTTCCATTATCTTGATAACACTCTTTAACCAAAGATATCCATTAGATATAGAAAGCATAGTTGTTAAGAATGGGTTGCTTCTTGTGTTCCTCTAGACCTACGGGACTGTCTCCTTTTTCTAATGCAAGTGTGTAGTCATCTAAGATTCATTAGCCCAAACATGGCTGTTGTAGTCAATTGAAAAAATCCCACCACACAGCAGGGTGCAGCTCCATTACAACACAAATGACTTCATCAAGCCATCTTATGAGAGCCACATTTAGGGAGTTCATTTAGGATGCCTGGTTGCACTTGTTCATTTAGATGACCTTATTGTCACTGAGCCAAAAGACATCATGCAAGTCGAAATACTTTTGTGGTAGTGTTTATTTCAGAAGACCATGGTTGCTCTGCTGTAGTATGCATCTGCGTCACTCTGATTTACCCATGTATAGGATCATGAAATATTACAGAGGGCCATAAGGGCCATAAAGATCATGACACTTCTATTGCCCGGTACAGAAGAAGGGGGGAAAGCTGTCCCAGTGGAGTATGACACAGTCACAGCCTTCGACTCCCTACACACAGCAAGGCCCATTTAGTCTTTACAATTCCCACTAGCAACACCTCTTTTTAAACTAAAATTCCCTTGATAATAATCTTTATTTCGATATAAATGAGAAAGATGGTTGAGATGTGACACACGGTAAGTGTGTATTATGAGATTGTTTGCTTTATAGTGTTTTTACATTTGAATTTTTACATTTTAGTCATTTCGCTGATGCTTTTATACAAAGCAACTCACAGCGAGTACAACAGTAGAATAAGCTTTAGTTCCTAGGTCATCAACTTTACAAGCAACCAAACCAACCAAAACATGGGAATGTTTTTCACAGTTCAGTTCCTTTCACAGCAAGCTTGTTAATTGTGTGCATAAAATATTGTGTTTAGAGGCCACATTTTGCATGAAACACCAAAGGCATGGTTTGTCAAGCTATGGGTGTCACTGCTTCCAAAAAAGGTCAGTTTAGCATTCTCTAAAAAATATATCCTACTATGGAATACATGGTGTATGGGTTGCAACTGAGATTTCATTTCCTTTACAACAAAAACACATAAAGCTATAATGGAACGTGTTACTGTGATGTGACCTGCCCTGAGGGAAGACTTACACAAGAAAATCTCTAGCATGCCTTGTCACCCTACAGCATGACCTCTGCTTTGTGTACTCTGGTGTGATGCCCTGTCTCCCTTGAGAGTATCCAATATCACATTCTCTCTCTTGGTGCTCCTCTGGCTATGATGGCTGTGGACTCAGGATTTAGTACAACACTGCCCGGCCTTGGAAATGAGACCCAGACCTCATACTTGCACCAGGTGATGCTGACTGTGCGTTTATTTGTGTTGGCTGATGTTGAAGATTATGAATCTAGCTGTGCTGCATGAGTGGGAGAGCTCCAGATGTCCTCAGCACATTGGAGTGTTTGTCCTCTGAGTGAGTGTAATGGTGTTGTGGAAAGGGGTGTGGCTGCGTGACTGGGCTCCTGCAGTAGCACTGACACTGTTCTTCAGGATGACATTTGAGGGAGGAACCTTTCACCAAATGCATCACGGTCTCATCAAGTGTTGCAGTCTGCTTAGATTAATGGGGCTGAGAGCTGATTATGCAGGGCTGTACATCATGTCTGTCTGGCTGCCTGCTGCTCTCCCTGCCTGTCAATGTTCCATCCTCCCATAGCCTATCCTTAAAAAAAATAAAATAAAAAATGGAACTGTTGCCTTCAGCAAAAAAGACTCCTACTGTTAAACTCCAGAGGTATACATTAAGACATGGTTGAACAGTTTTATTGTTCAACCATTATTATTTATTATTTATTTATTCATGGATAAAGTACACATATATTGTGTATCATACAATCAGGGTACATAATATCTTGCAAGGGCATCCATTTTTTTCAAAAACGGAATCAGTTTTATTTAAGCATATACAAGGAATATGTCTTGATGGTTTGCTCTTGTAGGTCACATTAAACATAAAACACAAAATTCTAATAGTAGTGGTAGATAAAAAAATAAAAGTAGAAATTACAAAATGAAGTAGTATATAAGAGTGATATAGAAGTATAAGAAGTATATAAAAACTAAAAATATAAATGTAAGAAACAGGACTACACTAATGGGAAGCTATGGAAGTAGTAGTAGAGTATTCATGATAATACAATAAGCAGGTATATACAGGTCTAGGGAATATTGCACTGGGATACACAGTATAAATAGTTCCTGTACACACACACACAAACAAACAAATCACTTGCTAATGAACCATGCTGAGACACTGTGCACAAGTAGGAATGTTTTGGGAACCATCTGTGGAATGTCTCAGACCAAACACAATGCTAGATAATGTGCAGAAAGTCATAATGTATGGTCTACATGGCAGCCTTGTGTTTTTAATATATGACTGTGTCAGATTGGAAAGTTTAAAGTGTAATTAAATGGATTGGAACTGCTAATATACAGGTATTTTACAGCTCCGAAGGCCTTAACTGCTGAGTTGGGCTACCTGCATGTGTAAATTACCTCTGTCGCCGCACCCTATGAGCCCAGCCCCGTGTGGGGGACGGATTAATCTTCCCAGCACATTATTGAATGTGTTCTCTTGCTTGGGAGCAGCCGATAAATTCTGCTTGTCACAATGGCCCTGCACCTGCTCTCCATAGCCTTGGAATTTCTAACAAAGCGTCACATTTCTGCACACAGCACTCAGGGACAGCAAAAATAGAGTCACAACATAGATAGAAAATGCTTGAGGAAGCTGGGAGGAGTGGAGTAGGGGGAGGGGAGTTACTACTTAAAACATAGAGAAGTCCAAATATGTCCAAACACAAGTTATTGTCTACACTTTTATGGCTAAACACATCAGAAATAAGTGCCTAATTTTATTAGGTAATTAAAAGCACACTGGCCGTGGCTAATGGCAAGCACAACACTATAATGTGTACTCTCAAATAGTAAGTGGTGGCAACATAAATATCTCATTCAGGAACCTGCCAAGGCCAAGACATTTGCCCACTTTTTCAGAAATCAAGACAAAGTAGAATTTTTTGAAAAAGACCCAAGAGTGTGCGCTCTTTTCCATCTTTGTCAAAACATCTAGCACTGATTATGCTCTTAGATGCTTGTTTGGGGAGGAGATGCACTTACGATTTTTGGTGACTAGTAGTTCTACCTACGTATGTTGAATGCACTTATTGTAAGTCGCTTTGGATAAAAGCGTCTGCTAAATGACTAATGTAATGTAATTTTTTTCAAAACTGATTGCATGCCCAAGAAAAAAATTAACACTAGCAGCCCCCCCCATACCCATATTTTGGCTTCCAAAATTAGCTCTTGCTGTCTCATTAAAAAGGAACCACTGTAATATGATTACTAAATATGAGCACCAACCATGAAAATTGAATCTGTAACTTTGAGATTATATGTCTGCCACTGAGCTCTAGATAATGAATGTATTATAAATTAGGTATTTAGCTGACATTCTTATCCAGAGCGTCTTACAATGAATGAGCAGGTTGGATTTCAGTGTCTTGCTCAAAGGCTCAAAAACAGGACATGCTTTGGATGGACACAAGACCTCTACTGCCCACCCACTGTGACAAGCTTATCATGTTCTTGGTATAATTTGACACTTGCTATGCAGACTCATACCTATTGCTTGCAAACTTTGGCTCTATATGTTTCACCATGCAAGTGAAATCCATGGCAAAACAGTCTACCGAGCAGAATTAGCCAGCCAGCCCAATCTGATACGCTTAAACAAGCATCCGCTATGAATATTTCACATTTGGAAACAAACACAAAAAAATCAATGGGCTCTCTGTAGATTCTTTGCCCTGCTCAAAGATTGAAACAGCTCCCACACCCAGATTTATTCACCCAGTCTCCCAGCAGCCATACCACACAATTATTTTTTGTCATCCAAATCAATATTCTGTTCACTCCGTTGAACTCACTAAAGACTATTGAGTTCATGAAAATCTTGGGAATTTCTTTTTTCCACATTTTTCTCTTTTTTTGTTCTTTGATTCAGTTGGTGTTAAACCCTCAAAAAAACATTCTTCTTATGCAAAGCATAATATGTTGTTTCACTGAATGGATGTTTGAGCCTAAAATGCTTATCTATCTTTGAGTTGTAATGAGGTACATGCTGAAAAATATGCTTTTTCAGTTTCATCAATAGGGGGAGCTTGCACACTTGCCATTACCTGAGCTCCCCACAAGGTATTTTCTAGTCTTTTATCATGCATCTTCTTTCATGCCCCCCATACAGTCCTTTTTATAGTCTTTGTCTTAGTCTCCATCTCGAAGGTTTATGCGTAGCCTATTTTCATTTTGTTTATTTTGCCACATTAATGGTTGTAACTGCTCTGCAGAGGTCACATGCTCACAATTGCTTTGCTTCATTTCAGTCACTGATAATGTTTTTCCTGAACAAGACCATTGACACCAGTTAAATGAATCTC
>CABFOQ010021656.1:21144-38885 GCA_900660455.1 Gephyroberyx darwinii | reverse complement strand
ACACACACACACACACAGGTTTTGAATCCAGGACATCGTGGTAACATGATATTCAGCTTAGCCAACTAGAGTCAACATTTAAAATCACTTTGATAGTCTGTTTACTACCCTTGGCTAACAAGCTAAGCAACAAAAAATGTTTCTTTCATACCACCTACTAATAATATGCTATGCCCCTTAACAAAAAACCCCAACATACAGTGCATAGCACAAACAGGAGTTGCACTACTTTTCCTGCAAGTAACGAAATGGTAATAAGGTCAGTCTGCTTTCACACTCTAAAATCTCTAAAAAGTATTTCATTGTGCCATAGAAAAGGGGGTGGAGAG
Organism: Gephyroberyx darwinii; assembly: GCA_900660455.1. Classification (NCBI taxonomy): domain Eukaryota; kingdom Metazoa; phylum Chordata; class Actinopteri; order Trachichthyiformes; family Trachichthyidae; genus Gephyroberyx; species Gephyroberyx darwinii. The sequence continues at coordinate 38,556 of CABFOQ010021656.1, read as the reverse complement.
GGCAGACAGTTGGATGTGGCATTTAGTCATTCTGCTTTTTGAAAAAGATGTATATAGATAGATAAGATAAATAACACAGATTAAAATATATAGGAGATTACATTAGATAGTATAAGGACGGACAGACAGACAGACAGAGAGGCTAAATAAGATTAGACACAGACAGACAGACCAATAAAATAGAAAGGAAAAAAACCTGTATTAATCCCTTGGATAAAATGTTGTCCATAACCATGTTTTGTATGACTAAGATGTGTATAAAAATATTGACTAAACAAAAGAAATAGATGGAAACAATAATAATAATTTGATATGACATATTTCACAGTAATATTTACAGATTATGAGATGACAGTGCTCAGCTCTATGGAGGTGTATAGTTAACTTTTAAGCCATAATGACTACGATGATCATAACGAAAAAAAGGGAGGGATTGTAAAACTGGGTGGCAGTTGGCAGTAAAGAACGCATTCCTTGGCACACCTCAGTGAAATGAAGTTGCACTGACAGCATTTCACAGAGAAGGTGAAGGGCATTGTCCATTATAGTAGAGTTTCACTAGTATCATTTCCTCCACCACAACCACCAGTTAGTTCAGGCTCAATGTAAAGTCAATTGCCAAAGCCAATTTCAACCCCCCAAAATCAAAAACCCAGTTAAACCCAGTACAGTACCAAAGATATGGAAACTTCATCTGAGGATGGCATACACACCTTATTCTGATTGTTGGTTTTTGCAGTGTGAATAACTAGGTCCTTGTTCAGATTATTCTGTTCAGAACTAGTTCAGAATATTCTGCTTATTCCTGTATACAAGAATACTCATGAGTATGATATGAAGATGCATATAAACAACTAATTAGTGTGCTTGCTTCAGCAAGCAACACTTATGATCTCTTACATCTTTATTATTAAAAATCTTCTTCCGCTCAAAACTTCGTGACTCAACTACTTTCACACCATTTAAGCTATCAACGGCGTTCAAACTTTGAAAAATTCAGCATAGTCTGGAATGAACATCTATTTTTCAAATTTTTGATTACACTTGTACTTTTTCTGCAATTTAATTTAATTTGCAATATTTTGGCCCCATAGGAATGCATTACAAAAAGCTTTTTCTTATGCCTCGGCTCAAATTGCCGTGAGCTGAAATGAGCTAAAACCATGACACTTGGCCCAATAACTGTAAATAATGTGCAAATGCTTCCCAAGAAACATGAGCCCAATCGGCCAGATGGTGGCACTGTAATTAAGGCCCATTTTGGAAAGGCCACGCCCCTAACACCGTGACTCCGATTGACTTGAAATTTGACACACGTCCAGCTCAATGTGCTCTACAAAAAAGCCTCAAGAACCACTAATGTCCACCTGACTAGATTTTCCGCCATTTTGAATTTTTTGAAAAACACATTATTGACATCTCCTCCTAAACCGTAGGTCCGATTGCTACCACATCTTCTGTGGATCATTATTGGACCAAGCTTAGCAAAAGGTAGATAAAGCTTGTTGAGATCTTATTTAGTTTTCAAGATATTGACCAATGAACTTCAAAAGGGCGTGGCTCAGCACATAAATAGACCAAAGTCAGCAACCTTTGGGCCAATCATCACAAAACTTGCAGGATATGTTCATAAGGACCTGAAACATACCCTGCGCTACAACTGCAAAAAAATGGGCATGGCGCAACACACATAAGACTATAAATCAGAAATTGTTTGTCCAATCATTACAAAACTCAGAGGATAGATATGTTTCATAACAATGTTGAACCACATGTGTAAAATTATTTTCAAATCGTTCAATAGGGGGCACCACCAGTTCCAAACATGTGCATGGACCTGGCGCAAATTTGTCCATAAATCAATGACAGTTTGTCTATTACTATTACTACTTCTGCTACTACTACTCCTGCTAATACTTCAACTATTACTAATTCTGCTACTAATGCTTCAGCTAATACATCTACCTCTGCTACTACTACTACTAGTGCTGCTATTACTTCTGCTTTTACTACTTCTACTACTATGATTTCTTAACACAGTATCTTTCTGATTAAATTGATCTTTTCACAATTTTTAAGCTTAAGCAAGCACACAAATCCCTCTCTATTTCTCTCCCCCCCTCTCTTTCTCTCTCTTCTCTCCCTCTTCTCTCTGTCTCTCTCCCTCCCCCCTCTCTCTATTTCTCTCTCCCTCTCTCTCTATTTCTCTCTCTGTCTCTCTCTTCTTTCTCTCTCTCTGCCCCCCCCCTCTCTCTCTCTCTAGCAAGCACACAAATTTTCTTCAGAAAATTTAACCTTTTCTAGTTCCACATACATCCTTAACTGGGATGTGAGCTGCTATCTAGAATACAGTTCCTATAATCACACTCAATTGATAGGTAAAAAGAAAGGGCAGTGCTGCCACGTTCAAAAAGTATATCCGAATGTCATACCTTGTTGTGTGACAGAAATGTTGAATGATTTTGACCAATCAAAGTTATTTTTTTAAATTATTTTCATTTCTACTTCATTGGATAGTCACAGTGGAGAGACAGGAAGGATGGGAGAAAGAAAGATTAAAGACATGTGACCATCTGGACCAGATTCAAACCCTGAGCAACCACAACACTGTTTTTGAGATTTGTACCTTAAGTTATGACTTGTGGTGGCTTGTTCTCAATCAATTTGTAGCAACGCAAAATGAAAAAAAAATGTTGGGTAGATGAGAAGTACACTCACTGTTGGGAGGCTGGGGTGCACCATCTCCAACCATGCTCTCTGATTCTGCAGCGTGAAAAATAGAACAAAATACAATCAGAGAAATCTGTGATTAGATGAGTACTAAGGCATGTAGTAACAGCTTCTCACAGCTCTAACCATAACCGACAAAATGCAATCTCTCACATCATTATAATTCAGTTAGAAGGAGAAACTCATCATTTTAATTATTAGCAAGTGAATGTATCAAAGAAATTACCACAAACCCAACAATGTGCTATTCAAATAAAATTCTGACGAAAATAGGACATGCAACCCTCATCTAAGGAAGTATACAATTGTAGGTCCATATTGTTAAAAATAGAGACAAAGCCTTTTGAATCAATTATTCTGTGGCATTTTATAAAGAAACAATACATACACACAAAAACTGTAGTGTCTTACCTCTGTGAGCCCTTACATGTGTCTGAAAGCAGTTGTAGTATTTGTATTTCTTCCCACATACCCCACAGACATAGGAACCTGCATAAGAAGGCACAAGAATGACAGTATGATCAAGAGTGCGTAAATGTGACTAATTTGTGGGACGGCTGTGGCTCAGAGCAGGTTCTCCACTGCACACAAGGTTGGCGGTTCGATGTGTCCTTGAGCAAGACACTGAACCCCAAATTGCTCCCGATGGTCAGGCCAGCACCTTGGCATGGTAGCTCACTGCCATCGGTGTGTGAGTGTGTGTGAATGGGTGAATGAGAGGCATATATTGTAAAGCGCTTTGGATAAAAGCGCTATATAAATGCAGCCATTTACCATTTCGCTGTCATATTAAATGCCCAAGTAAGGAGACTTTAAGACAGGTTCCATTTATAGAAAAGTCTTCTTATAGAAAAGTCACCCCTGTCTTAACTACCATGAATATCTACGCACTACTTACCTCTCTTAGTATACACTGAAATAATTACCCAACAATCACTTCATGTTATAATCAAGCTGCTTCTCATATTGTAGTAGAACACTTTCACGCATAGTGCTTTTAAATAAGCCAAGCTCAATAATCAGGGACGTAATCAGAATGCAAAAATGCAGGAAACAATAGGAATATCCATTAAAAATGAAGAGACACTATATGATGTACATCTGAAATATTGAAAATACAGAAACGTCACATTCTTGAGTACACTTAAGTAGACAAAGAGGGCCAACAGAAGGTGAACTCAATTCTCTGTGCTTCCACTCTACCTTTACAGTTAGGCTAAAGGCTAAAGGGGACCAGGAGTTTGCTGTCCGTCTTTAGAACAACTTGCCCGAAGAGTTAGTTTCATCTTTTAAATTACTTTTCAAAATGTACTTAATGTAAGGACTTTCTATAATCTTTGGCTTTTATTAATTGTAGTCTTGTTGCTTTGTCTGTTATTTATTTATTCTATTTGTCCTATCCCTATGGCTGGGACTATTTTTTACTGTTTTATTTTATGCTCTATCTGTTTTATTGATTTATGCCTGTGGTCCTCAAATCCGGACCTCTGTGTCCAGAGGAATGCTGGTTTTCTTTTCTGCCAGGTAGCTTTCATTCTAGCGGTCTAATCAGAGACTGTTTTAGACCTGGGACACCAGGTGAATGCAATTAACTGCCTGGTCGATAGAAAACCAGCCGTCCTCTGGACCCAGTGGTCAGGGTAAAACATTAAGCAATAAACTATTTCAATAGAATAATCACAGCCATTTTTTTTCTCTAACTATAAACTATAATAATAATACTGTCTAAAATATATTTGTACCAAAGATGTCATGTGATGTCATGTTGCATTTTCATTTAATCAGTGAGATGAAATCTTCATAAATCCCACTAAAAGGAGACAGCTGATGCTAAGTGCCAAGCAGAATCAAAAGTGACCAGAACTCAGACTACCTCCTAGAAGAGGTCTGCATTTGGTTTATTTTAGCAGAGTCTGAGATCATTTCAAGTTTTCATATGTTCAAATGATGAAATAACTCAACAATATAGCCTAATTAGGTATAAATAATGACAGGTGCAAAATATGTCCAGGAAAGTTGTGCACCTCCAGAAAGTGAGGTTAATTGTGGATAATAATTGTGGATAAGCCAGACATAATGCAGGAAATGCATATATATATTCACACACCTATGCACGAGTCTGTGCTCTTCGTTGGGGGAGGAGTACCAAGGGCAAACATACCCTGGGTCTGAGATCCACGGGATCCACCTCCACTTCCTCTTCCATCATTTCCTCCAATGACCACGCAGATCTCAGCAGGGTTGGCATCCCCAACTTTCCCATTACTGGTCCCGGGGGTCCCAGGCTCTTTCTTTACTGTGATAGGTGGTGGGCTAGTGCTAGTGGTGGTTGTGGCCAAGGTGGATGAGGGACCATCTTTGGCCACACTTCCTGTGTCCCCCTGCTCCTGCCCAGGATTGGGTGCCTCTTTTGCACTCATGACTGTGCCTCCTCTGGGCCTGTGCTACTGCAAGAAGGGGGGAGATAAGACAATGAGATAGACAAAGGCTTTACTTTATTTTCCTTTAACAATACAGACTTGTTTGGGGCATTATTTCTAACTAGCCTGATAAATCTATGAACATCAGCTTACCAGGCCAGGCAAAAATCCCATGTTTTGAAACTGCCATGACAAACATGCAGGGATATAAGTGGTGCCTAGATGACAGGTTGGTGCCATTTTTGATAGAAGTACCTTTGAGCGAGCTGCACAAAATAAGTAGCCTGCATTTGGCACTTATTCCAAAAGTCTAAAGAGAACCAATTTGTGAGACAGCCGCTCCTTTTTCTCTAAATATAGACTCAAGAGGCTTGTGAGTTGAGATGAGAGCTTATAGTCTTCAGAAGTGGAAACAAAATAACCATCAAAATGCACAGGAAACACTATGGAGAGTCACAGTGATTTTACAGAAAAGAAAACAGACAAAAATAACATTATTATCTGTTGTTAGCCATGAAGCACACATGTGGCTTCACTGTTCATAGGTGACCTTTGATGACAATAAAATCCACAGCTTTGGGGCACCCAAGTGCTCTAATTTCAGAAATAACCAAATTACCCAACTTGCTACTTCAGCACAAGACCATAAAGGAGCAAGGCCTTGTCAAGAGAATGTGCTCAAAATGCAACCAAGCAAAACAGAGGAATGCCAGGATGACTGATTTTGTGGAAAGAGGGGAAATTAGCCTTCTAATAATAGCACACCAATACAGCAACAATGAACCTTTTCATAGCCCAAACACACATTTCCTTAGAAATTACATGACTAACCAAGTAACCAAGTACAGCAAGCCTCAGCTAACAGGCCCAGAAATTACATCATGTTGACACTAATTATAAAACACCATTTTAGATTTTCAGCACAGGGGACATCTTTTTTTGCATAAAGCTAAGAGCTGGTACAAGCTGACCAACAGAGAAAGTCATTGGTTGGATGCTAGGAACTGCTTCAGTGTAGGAGGATTATTGAGTGCTTGACTGAATTTAAACAGTTAATATAACTGTGCTAAAGCTAATTCAGGTTTTTTTTTCCAGCTAGGTGACGCTGTATACCTGGATCATTTACAACCTAACATTTATATTTGTGGTCGCTGAGTCTATTGGAGTTTCGCTTTGCTTTTCAAATGTCTGGCAGCTACGGGTGGGTGATATAGACAAAATGTCATATCGCAATAATTGAATTTATAATAACAATTCATGATATGCATCACAATATTTTATCATTTTGCTTTTCTAAGGTTGCATGGCAAGTTACTGACAAGTGCAACCCAACCAGTAACAATACTTAATTTGCAGCCTTTAAATAAAGTATATATCAAAACAAAACAAAAAATTTCAGTTTATCAAACTCAAGTGAAATAGTAATACAGATTAGACTCAAAGCAGGTTTTCAGACCTATTTCAATTCTAGTCTCAAAAGGTAAACAAGCACTGTCCAGCTTCCAGTCATGAATGAAATTAATAGTCAGACTCAATTAGCACTGATGTACAACAAAGCATTGTATATCTTATACTGTGTCTGGCCTGCTCGCGGCATTCCAAACACAGTTGTATAAAAACAGTTCATGAAAAATATTTGCAGCTGGACACCTTATAACAAGTATCAATTTGTTTGAGCAGTGTATTGAAGCATTCATTTTCATCCATTTTGATAGGAGCCATCCTTTGCTAGGTTAACCATTACAGCATCTGTTACCTCTTGCCAGTACTTGCTTTTCTTGTCATGTGGAGTGCTTCTCTGATATGATTTGACAAGCAATGTCTGATGCTGCCTTCAAGTGTTCCTCCTAAGCTCCTACTTGCAAGTTCAGAAGTTATAATACAACTTGTGCAATCAAGAGCTTTTGGTTGAAAATATGAACCCTGTAACACATTTTTTGGTGGATGTATTACACAGAGCATTCTGGTGGCCATAGCTTCTTGCTACTGTCCAATAAAGAAGGAAATAAAGATGAAAATAATCTAAAAGAAAAAAGCAGCATAACCTCCATGTTCTCCACCCCCTAAATGTCACCCCTCAGCAACTTGGGCACATGAGAAAATTCCAACTTTCCCAGTGGTATTGTTGTTCATGTGCACTGATACTTAATTTCTGAGAGCACATGAAGGCAGCATAGGTTAGTCATTTTGGCTATTCTGAATAATGCTCTTGAGGTAGATGTTGAACTACACAATATTAAGCTTTCAGCATGTTCCCTTGGAAGCTTCCTTTGAAGCTGAGTAGGCAGGGTAATGTTGAACCAATCCTATCTTTTTCAAATTTTACTAATGACAGTGCTTTGACCAATGTCGAATTTAGCAAATCCAAACCAGTTCCACAATGGAGGGGGAACATGCTACACTCAGTTCTGTTTTTACAAAAGCAACATGTTAAACGAATCCCTCAGGCTGTAAGACAGGTTTCCAATAGTGGAAAAAAGGGACATCAATCATAGAAAATGACTATCATGTATGACACCATGTACTTGTGAGGCTGTGAATTGAGTGAAAAGCTTGGTGAAAGCAGTGAATGTACATTATAGGTGAATTGTAGAGCACTGTGATATATCACAATGCCAACGATCTCCCTGTGAAAATTTTAAGGAGTGACAATGTAAGATTGTCACATCGTTCACCCCCATTGGCAGCTTACCCACAGACCATACTAGTCCTGATATGATGTATGATGCTTTAAAACTACTCCCTAAAATGATGCCTACAAAAGAGATATCTCTAGCACTCTAGCCTGTATTTTGCTTTCATATTGGTTGAAAAAGGAAGTAAATTTGACATATCGGGGTAGGGCATTACTAAACATCAATTTTAAGCTTCTGAGGTAGATGCTATACTTTTATCAGCTATAAATAGCAAAGTTCAGTTCATCTGAGAAGAGTTTGTTTTAAGCTCACCAATGATTACTTTGCTCAGAACAATGAGGTCACAGGTCTATTATGGTAAAGAAAATTGATGAGGGAAAACCAAAACTCCATATTTTTTTGCTTCTTAGATGTTTATTAATAGAATAACTTGATCAAACAGACATAATGGACTGATTATTTAGTGTCATAATATTGTATGTTATTCAGATATTTACAGGTATATTTGTTATATTTATTTACAAGGTGATCAGGATTGACAATGCCATTTGCCCGACCAATAGTGTTTTCTCTGAGCTCTGGGTCAGTAAATATTGATTTTTAGTGCCCCACTTGATCAATGACCAAAAATACATTGTCAGTTGGGGAAACGACACGACTGAATGACTATCAGTTTTGGAAAATGTTTTCCTCTCTGCGATTAAGCCTGCAGACTGCCAAGAATGCAGTTTGCAACACATAGCAACATTAATGCAATGTTTTCTGGCATGTTTGTGTTCATAATACACATACATCCAACAAGCCACACAATGATATGACACATAGTTTGTCTTTCATTTAACCTTTTATTAGCATTTTGACAGAGCATGTTGCCTAATTTGAGGGCACACATTTTAGTTCAACATTCTAATGTCAGTATTGCTATAACTTTGGTTTAGCCTTACAATTTGTATTAACTTACTTCCATGAGTTACCAAGCCATCTGGTCATCTGGTTGCTAGGACGAAAGAGGAGTGTACCAGAAATGTTGTCACAGACTGAATAGGCAAACCAATTGAGATGTTGGAATGTTTAAAGTAATATTTCTCCCACTAACTAGAGTAACTGTAATTGTACAAATGGATCTGGCGGATTGTGCGTTGTAATGTTATGTCTACCTTGACATTTTTTTCCTATTAGTTTTTGTACCGATGGTTTTTGTTGAATTTTTGGGTTTATTAAAAACCTTATTTTGAGGCCTCTACCTGCGACTCCTTGTGCCTGCTTGCTCAGTCCATCACATCAACAGTAAAGTATGGTAGTATGGTTTTAGCAAAATGTCTGGAAGTAGAGGTGTTGATTCATTGTTCTTATCATCGACATTCGACAGCAATTGTTACAGAAATCCTGACATCTCTGGAGACTGTCAAACAGCAGCAGCTGGTGATCCTACAGCATCTTCAGAGGTGCTCCAATGTGCAAACATCACAGGCTCATGTTCCTGATGTGAGCAGCTTCAACCTACCTTTGACAACCCAGAGTGCTTTATAAAGCCTGGGAAGAAGGTTAAGTGACCAGGAAGAGAAAAAAGCTGGTATGTGAAATTGCATTTTTATGATGTACACAATAATTAACTTGCCTATGCCCATAATCAAACTTTAAACTTCTTCTGTTCTATTATTGTTATTGTTCTCATACTGAAAAAGGAGACAGCTTCTTTTCAGCTTTGGCCTTATTTTCTCATTATTTGCCATCCTGCAAATTGCTTGTGACCAAAACTTCAGCAATAGAATCAGCATTGAGTTACACGTCATTCATGACACTTACACTGCATTGGGAAATTATTGCAGATACATTTTGTTGGAACAATAATTCTAGTAAAATGTGTTCTTAGTGTGTGGTGGTGCTTCAAAATTAAGTCTGAAGTCTCCTAAACTACATGCCCGTTACACTGCCAATTTTGTATGCTGTGTCTTGATTAAAGGGCAGAACAGTTTGCTTAAGAGACATTTTGACCTTTCAAACAACAGGTCCACCAATATTGCATAATCTTGCATAGCCTTCTAAGACATTCTTGCCATAAAATGTGGGATATAGAGACCTGGCAGAGTCACAGGCATACATTTTATTGGCTCTGATTTTTGGCCCCATTTGGCCATTCCAACCAGTCACCATCACACACAATGACAAAAATGAGAATTTACCTACAATTTATTAAGACTGTCACAGTTGTGTTATGATTTCCCAGCTTCATTCAATATTGGTTTAAGGACACAATTTTGGTCAGAATCTGTTGGCAGGATGGCAAATGATGTGAAAATCTAGGTTAAAAACAACTATATTCATTCTTAAGAAAGCACCAATTTGAAGAAATTAAAAAATCTCGTTTGGCTACACTTGGCTATGCTTTTAGTCTTTGATTTTTAGTCAAATTTGATTTCAGACATCTTACTTTTGCCTTGCTGGAGGACTGTCAACCAAAGAAACAGTGTGGTGTGTGCTTGGAAGGGCTCCCACCAAAAGCCTCACGAAAGGGGGTTAATTGGAGTGGAGCAAACAACAAGCAAGCATTTAAACATCTTACTCTTACAGATATTGTCATTAAGTTGGTTGATGTTATATTTAAAAAAGGGTTCACAGTAATTGTGTGGAGTGAAAAATGTATTGACTGACTTCTTTGCTTATGCTGTCAAGAAGAACTCACGTGCAACAGACAGAGAAATGGAAAAAACATATAACACGTTGGCTAGAGTTAGCACCTGACAGAGATTGTGGGAGGAAAGGGCCAGAATGCTTGATGAGGAGGCGCATCGTCCCTCTTAGGTGCCGACTAAATTTACCAAAGGTGCCAAAAGAGCTCCAGTGTTAGTGCAAGTGTTATTCAAAGTGCTATTTAAGGGAGTTTAATCTCTCTAGCATAAATAACTGACATGAAGCTCCATTGTACAGGTGTTGTTTAATTAAAAAAAAAAATGCTCACAGATAACCTGAATGATGGTCCTCATGAAATAGTTGGTTATAAGATCTCTTTATTGCTAAAATTCACAAAATCAGACTTACCTGGGCCATGTTTTGCCATAACTCATAACTAGAGAAGCCTTTGACGAACAGATATTGATATAGTTGAACAAAATCCATTCAGCCTTTCAAGAGTCTTAGGTTTTGTCATGATATGCAAGTTACTACATACGTCTAAAGTTTGTGAAAAGTTTGAGATTTTGCCAAAATCGCAATTTTTCAGATAAAATTTAAAAAGAAAAATCACATTTCATCCAGTTGCTAACAGAAATATAATAAATATTATTTATTTTCATTGAGATTAGTCAAACATTATGCAATATACTGAAAAGTCTGTGTACAGTACAATTTACATTACAATTACAATTTCTGTGGACTCAATTTTTGAGATACGAAAATTCTTTATAGAACTTTTGATGGGGACAGTCTGAGGATGGTCTACATACATTTTGGTCTTATGGTGTAAAAGTAGTTCATCAGTCAATTTTTTAATAAATGTTTTTAAATTTTTAATAAATCCAATGCTGGACTTCATAATTGCCAATAGGTACCAGTTTAGAAAGTTTCCTCACATTTGGGCCAATATTCTCAGAAAATTACAGGTCTGTGGCATGTACTGTTGAATTTTTAAAATTTAAACCGCTGTTGTAGCACCATCTTTGGGAGAACTGGCTCCATCTTTTAGTATATTTAGTTTGGCATAAGACTGGACTACTGTGCAAAGTTTGGCAGTTTTTTTTTTACCACTGGGAAGCCACAGAGTGGCTGGCCACCTAATTACTGAGAATGGAAAGATCCAAAATAGGTTCCTTAAAAGAACCATTTGAAATATGATCAAACCGGTCCAATGGCAAACAAACTGTTTAAGGACAAACAGTTGACCATGTCTAGTCAGTATTATATCCAAGTGACATGATAAGAATTTCATCAGTCTCTAATGTTTATGTTAATGCCATGCTGGCATTTGGAAGTTAATGAAGCGCTCATTTGGGAGCTTTGCAAGCTATATGATATCACAAGTTGATGACAGTGTGAGACACATCTGGCCTCCCTGTCCCTTCCAACAATTTCATACAGAGGAGTTGCTAAAAACAAACCAATGTGCCAAACAAAAGTGGGACAAGTCACACCTGCTCAAGTCTAAAGTATTTAGTCGTGAAGAAGCAAGGAAAGTCAAAATAAGGGGCATGCATACAATTAAGACAAATGAAGTCAAGTTTATTTTTAAACAATTCAGATGTCAATAACTTTATAAGTTCACTAACACATTTTCAGTGTTTGACAGTATTTTGCTTTGATGCCCCACATCAGATCTGGATTTCCCACCCAAATAAACTTTTATGCATTGTGCATACACTGCTTGCCCAAACTTGGCATCTATTGCACGCCCGACATTCTGGTAGGGGGATCCCTCTCTGAGTAGCCCCTCCCACGGTTTCTTCCAATTTTTCCCTAAAAGGTTTTTTTTGGGGAGTTTTTCCATATGGTCACATGGTTAATGGGCACATATGAGTGAAAATAAAAATGAGAAATTCATGGAGCTGGATCAAAGGTGCTCTCAGTAATAACTCTTTTTTCCTTACAACATGAATTGCAATAGGGCATTCTGTCATCAATTGATTAATTAATAAACAATGACATCAAGATTACTACTCAATTTTCAGTCTGCTTTCCTGGACTCTTAATAGCATGGTATCCTCATTCAACCATGAAAAGCATGACAACCTGAAGGTTAGTTAGTTTTAAAACAACATTTAATTTTCATTGGTCCTTTATTTAATCAGAGAGTCTTTCTTTCAAGAGAGACCAGATAACAAAAAGCTTATAAAACTGCAAACACAAAACAAATTCAGTCACTGGGGGTTGGATTTGAACTATTTTCAGCTACTTGTGCTGCCTTTTCACCTGTCCATCAGGTGAACGTACTTCCAACGTACGTCCAAATTGGAAATGTAATAGCCCAACAAGACTTTAAGCATTACAGAAAATGTATCATGTAAAAGTGTTAAAACCATAACATGTAAAGATAACTACATAGAATAGTATTACAGAATTTTGCAATCTGCATCATCATTTTTCATTTCTATCTGCTTATGTTTAGCAGTTTGTCAATACAAGCTTATCAACAACAAAGACGATTGCCAGAACAGCAATTGATTGTAGGTTGCATAGGATTAAACCAGCCATTTCGACTCAAAGACTACAGACTAGACTACAGACTAGCCCTGACTAGACGAGACAACAGACTAAAAGCCAGCACAGAAACATAGGCTGACGGAGCAGGATACATAGATAGGGCTCATCAGTTCATGGGTGATCAATCCTTCAGCTCATTATCTATGAGCTCTTCATATGTCATATGTCTTACACAGTCTGATAGTGGTGACATACTGCTTACTGAAGCGTATACACAGATACATATAGTTGCATAGAGAGGACATCAGCCTATGTTCAGATCAGAGTAATTGTGCTTTTACTTGTCTGGCCTGGAAAGCTCAGTCAGTAAAGCGTGAGACTCTCAGTCTCAGGGTTGTGGATTCGATCCCCACATAGTGTCAACCATAGTGTATCACCTTCGTAAGTCGCTTTGGATAAAAGCGTCTGCTAACTGCTAACCCTGACTGTAATGTAATGTTGTAGGTTTGGGCATGTATGTGCCACTTGACTTCATTCAAATATGCCGAACAATGTCATACACTCATCACATCTTCCAGAAGTCAAACAGTCAGCAACATACAGGGACAAACAATGTAGAAAATGTGGTATCAGTGTTTTAAAAATCTTTGAGGGGGACAAAACGTTCTAATTTCAGAGTGCTTTTCAGCCTGTTCCATTTATACAGTACATAGTATAAAAACCGGTCTTGCCAAACTCAGAATTTGCGTGTGGAGTATTTAAAACTAACCAGTATAGTTAGTTCAAGATAGTCAAATTTTTCACTTAGGTTTGAGGTAGAGTTTCACTAACGTCTGAACACATCTGATTAAAAGCATTTTAAAATTTTACTTGCAGCAATACAATTGATAATATGTGTCTGAATGCAATTAGATAACATGTTTTTTGATGAAAAACAACACGTTAAAAAAATAGATGGATTAGAGACAAATAAATCCTTTACCTCTAGAGAGTCAGCAGCCTATGAATGACTGTAAATTGGTCGATCCACTTAATGTACTCACTACTAGTATCAAAGTTCTGAAAAATTGGTATCGGTGCAGCTCTACTCAGCAATAAACCTTACATCACAGCACAGATGTTAAAAACCTCCATCAGTTCTTATTTATGGAAAATCTGCATGTCAACATAGAACATGGGAAAAGTGCATTTAGATTTTATCCTCAACTGTATGTGTATAAGGTCTGCTGAGCTTGCAGTTTTCCAGTAACTCCCTGCTTCATACAGTTACACATCCACACCTGGGAGCTGCCCAGTACAACCACATCCTTATACTGTTCTTATATTCTGTTCAACTGTGCCTTGCTCAAGGATACCTCAAAGGTTAATGCTGAGAGAACAACTCTTTTCATAATTAAGATCAAGTAAGGATATATACAAATATATGTATTTATCTTTTCCTCTTGTATTTCTACACTTGTGAGAAAAAATTTGTGAACCATTTTTAATTACCTGCACTTCTGCATTAAATCAAGTCATAACAATAAATGTGATTTAACAAATAACACACAAAAATGTACTTTTACATGATAGACATGAAGATATTGTTCAAATATTAACAGCCTAAGTTGGAAAAAGTATGTGAACCTGTAAGATAATGACTTCTACGAAAGGTTAGAGGTGTCCTGTCATAAAAAACCCACAAAGTTTGGATACCAACAGAGGCTGCTCTACAAATCTATTGAAGTGGAATATGCCTCAGTCAAAACAAATTTCAGAGGACTTCCGGAGAAGAGTTGCTCATAAGGCTGGAAAAGGCTACAAAATGCATTTCCGAAGACTTGGGCCTCCATCAGTGCAGAAAATTCAGTACCATTGCTACTCTCCCTAGGAATGCAACAAAAATCACAGCAAGAGCACACCGCATGGTCGTGGAGGTGACAAAGAACCCTAAGGTAACAGCGAAGGATCTGCAGGCATCTCTTGAACTTTCTAACATCTGCTTCCACAATAAGAAAAACACTAAACAAGAGTGGTGTTCATGGGAGGATACCAAAGAGGAAACCACTGCTCTCCACAAAACACATTGTTGCCTGTCTCAAGTTTGCCAAAGACCACCTGGATCTTCCACAAAACTACTGGAACAATGTTCTGTCGACAGATGAGACAAAAATTGAACTTTTAGCAAAAGGGCATATGGCCATGTTTGGAGGAGAAAAAACACTGCATACCAACAGCAAAACCTCATCCCAACCGTGAAACATGGTGGGTTCGTGGTTAAGAGCTGCTTTGCTCCCTCAGGGTCTGGACAGCTTCAATTAATGATGGAACAATGAATTCCAAATTGTATCAGGAAATTCTACAGGAGAATATCAGGGTAACGTGATCTAGAGCTTAACAGAGGTTGGGTCATGCAGCATGACAATGACCCCAAACACAAAAGCAAATCTACAACAGAATGGCTTTGACAGGAAAATTCACATTTTGGAAATGTTGTGGCATGATCTGAAGCAAGCCATTCATGCAAGACATCCCAAAAATATCAATAAAGTGAAACAGTCAGTGATGAATGGTCCAAAATACCTTCTAACCGTCATGCAGGTCTGATCAGCAACTACAGAAAATGTTTGGTTGAGGTTATTGCTGCAAAAGGAGGTTGCACCAGTTACTAAATGTCATGGTTCACATTCTTTTTCAAATCCAAGCCAATAAATGTTGGCTTGGATGTTCAATAAAGGCATGTAAAAGTATTATATTAATGTTATTTGTTAAATCACATTGGCTCCTACAATATGGTCTGATCTTCTTTTAAATCAAAACAATAGAACACATTTATACAGGAATGCAGGTAATTCAATATGTATTCTCCTTCTAACCAAAACTGCCTTCCCACAGATGAAAAAACACAAAATTTTGCACACAGGTCTAGTCCCATGCCAAACAACACCCACTACAGTATGGAGCCAATGGTCCTCATGGTGGCGCTACAGCAATCAATATAATCTAAAAATTTCAAAAATCTGCAATAAATCAGTGGTACATCCTACAGAGCTCTACTATTCCCAATACATCAGTCAATATCTGAAGAATATCTGCTTCACTGCAACTTATTGTGAAGTAAATCACTTGGTTTATCAAACTGTCAAACTAATTAAACTCCTCTCTGTTTACATCAAATGACACCAACCTTGATATACAGCATCTTCAGACCCTCGGCAATAAACAATCCACAGGGTTTCGAAAGGAAAATTCCACGTTCAGATACCCTTACACTGTTATATATCGCCAATCTGTGATGTTCAATACATTCAAATTACTTTGTGATGAAGTGTTTTAATTTTTTGTTGTTTCCACTTTCCTTCAACCTGCCTTGTCTATTTCCACTTCAGTTCCCACTTCAGATTTCCTATATTTCCTAGAATGCCTTTTGATAAACCCCAGAGAACGTGTCTTGACATGTTTCATCCAGCCATTGGTTTTACATATTGGTGGAAAGAGCAATAATGACAGCAATATCAATAGTAATGGCAGAGTATCCAGTCAAGAAAAAGCGAAAGCCGAGTCTAGAAAGAAGTCCTTGCTATTCATTTCTGAGGGACTGCCACTAATATCTGATGTTTACTGTTGATGTTTTAGATTGTTCAAAAAATCATATTAAACTGCATTGTAACTGCGGGAAATATCTCAATGTGACATCACATCGTCTACGTTTGGCCACTTATCCATGGAAATATGACAAAACACAACAGCAAACAATAAAATGGACCCAGAAATACAAGGTACATCGCCAATAGCTGTTAAAGAGAGTAAGAGTTAGAGTTAGAGTTAGAGTTAGAGAATAGAGTTAAAGTGTTTTAGGGTGGATTTTTACTGTCAGTTCCCAAAAAATGTGTCCCTAGTACAAGAATGTCTGACTGTAAATTGTACTGCACACAGCCACTATATAAGTTTTAGCTTAATAAATGTTGAATATCCATGACAATAAATGACAAAATTCCAACTGGAAACATGATTTTTTTCACAGCACTATGAATGCTGCCCTCAAGCAAACAATTACAGACAATGGAAAATAGAGCATCTTTAAAGATCAGCTCTTCGATAATAGTGTTCCATTTTAGCAAAAGAATTACAAATATTTCTATATTGTCTATAGAAAGAATGATAATTATCATAATTTTATCTTTAAAACAGAATTTTTGAGATTATTTTGAATTCTGTCCTTAATTAGATTTTTTTTTTTTTCACTATCTTAGTTCTTACTCTTAACCCTCTCACAATATATCAGGTCAGCACTGTTCATGACTGCAGTCCTAGTTAACACTGGTATTGCAGGGCACACCTGCAATGACGAAAGCTTTACTGTTGTTGTGTTTATCGCTAAATAAAGATTGAATTTGTGATGATGTGTGAGAGAGACATAATGGGCTATTATGAACTTGTCTCCATTTGACAGTTAAAAAGGCCAGTTCCCCCCCCCCATCCATTGTCAAAATGAACGTAAGGGACCATATGTT
>CABFOQ010021656.1:0-19328 GCA_900660455.1 Gephyroberyx darwinii | reverse complement strand
GCTGCATTAAGAGAAGCCACCACATGACTTCTGAGGCCAGGTCAATAAATAACCAAAACCCACAGACCATGTGATGGACGCGGCTAACTGAGCAGGTCCATGGAGTATTGATGGTAACACACACACACACACACACACACACACATAGAATGCTCTGGAAAAAGAAACTGTGTCGTCTAGTAAAATTCCATCCGCATACACACCAAACCCCCATAAAAACCTTTTCAATCTATATGTTAATGCCATGAATTAAAATTTAATAACAAGAGATATTGAAAAGCAGACTCGAATTATACAAAAATAAATCCTGAAAGATCAGGCCCCTAAAATTAGAAATTCAGGGCGGCATCCGGCCTGCTGCTAAACCCTTCTAGGCTGGCAGATTAAATTTTTGATGAAAATCAAAATTACACTGCAGACTGAGGCAGGCGCAGCAAACCTGGCACTATTGTGATTTATGGATTCATTAAACCCGCGGGAGTTTCACCCCTCCCCTTTTCACTCAAAGAAATGAGATTTGCTTTGCTAAAATTTGTATTTTCAGAAAAGCAACTCAGGCTCTGCTCTACCTTCAGAAAACAGTCATGGAAAAAAGAAGCTTCTGTGTACATAACCACTGCACGTAAACAGGCCTAATTTTCGTTGCTGCAGCAATTGAACGTCCTTATGCATTATTCATGAGACCAATAAGGTTCGTTTTTAAAAAGGAAGAGGCAGGCACAATATGTGCAGAATGCACAGAATTTTTTAATGCAGCAGCTCCAAACCCTGAAAAGCTGTTCCCTAGAGTCTAATTTAAGTGATGCCTTTTTCGGACATTTTTAACATGCCACTTAGAATACGAAAACTACAGGAACATAAGGTGTTTAGGTTAGAAATGAGTCGTGTGCAGCAGACACACCTAAGTCCAGATGATACATTTAGAATTGCTCAATTAAACAATAGGAAATTGGCATGACATCTAAGATAGTGACTGCTTGTGTCATACACCTTCCCCTTTCAAACTGAAAACAAAACCTATGTACCAAGTTAATGACAATTACAGTAGCAACTAGGTTTAGCACATCAGTCCAAAGGCTCTCATACCACCCCTTATCATCTTGTGTTTATCAGGGTCTGCAGGGAAGTTTCACTTCTCTGTCCAAACTATTCTCTCCAAATAATGTGAGTAGAACAGAGCTTTTGTTTGTTAAATCACTGATAGACCAGCATGCCTCTTATGCATCTTAACATGAGGACACTCCCAATGTCCAACATAACAGCTCCCATCAACTGAATAACCAGAGTTTAAGGTGTCTTTCATTGAAACGCTACTCAATTATTCCAACCCTATTAAACTCATGGAATTGGTTGCCTCTCTGCAATTCCGTGATACAACTGAGACTCCTAGTATGTTTTGATTGGACTCACTAGGGAAAGGTCAGAGTTTGCACACAGATTCAGCATACAAAAGATACAATTTCCACTGTTCCAACTCTTCAAATTTATACATATTTGAAGGTCAACATTAAAATTACCCATGGCAAAATGGCTTCCACAGATTCCCTTACATTACAATAAAAGCAAGCCATGCAAGATGTGAAACTGTTTGGCGTCTGCAGGATTAATATAAACAGTAGAGAGTAGACACTGGTTGTGATTGTTTTTCCTGTCCTCAAATTATGCTGACAAGGTCTTCCTCTGAATTCTTTCAGTACTGTTCAGTTCACTTTTGTTAGTTCTTTTTTTTTTGATACATTTCCAAGCAAATATAAGTGCAGATTGCTCCATGTTTACCAAAATGTTAAAGCTATATCAGCAACATCAACCCAACACATGCACACACACACAAACACAAGTATCTAAATGAGTCAACTGGAACATTTACAGTGAAAATGTTCTGTACATGTACAAGACTGAAGATTCTGCATGGTAAATTGCAGTTTCCATCTTCGTCTCCCAAGTACAGCTAGATTAAATGAAAGAGCCCTCAAAGGATATATGATATATTTTTTAATCATGAAAATGCTTAAAAGTTGAGGGAAATTATCCCAGACGTGCAATAATCCCAGAAGTATCAATAAAACCGTATTAAAGAATAGAATTAACTTGTTCACTGCTTTGAATACAATTTTAAAAGCGGTTTTCACTTTTTTGCATGAAAAGCACAAAGTAGTGTTCATTTTAATTATAATAATGCCCCAACATCTATTACTCGTTATGTCTACCTATATCAAAAACATTTTGACATATGTGTCATTTGCTTTAATAAACATTTCTCAAACTAGTCTAATTACAATTTCTTAATTTCTCAAAATGACTGCCTACAGGTGGCGCCAATTACACAAAGAAAAGATTTGAAACCCTGAATCTTTTTGAAAATAGAAGTCCAATTTTATTTGATATGGCAATGTTCAATGTGTTTCGCCCTGTTAATCTACAATACATTGTATCAAATGTTTCCAAAAGTATTGTCATGTGAGTTTAGGAGATGAACTGCGGAGCCTTGGTCAAATTTGCAGGAAAATTCACAAAACATGGCTGCAGGAGGTTTTTGTGTTTCAGATTGTTCCTCCCCTCATCGTCCTTCATGTTGCCACTATCGCTTGTTCTCTTGCTCTTTCGGAAACACACACCGTGTATCCTAAGTGGTTCATATAAATAAACTGGGCGCACACTCGACCAGTTAGTAGTTACACGAAAACTTTATTTCGAAATATCTGTCAAAAAATCAACAGATTACGTCTATTTCGGGTTGGCTTCAAAGCCTGCACCCTGGTTTAGTGACAACATTTCGTACACTGGTGCAAAAAACCGCCAGATCTCATTACAACAGAGGGATGAGGAAACTTAACAGCCGCCTGTGAAAATTTAAAATTTAGGATTTCTAAATCAGAAAAAATACAAACAGTGGTTTGACGTACCTCCCAAAACGATGCAGCTCATGCGAGTCAGCTCTCGCTCCACAAATCTTCCTTCCCGACCAGAGGTGACTGCACAACTGCTTCCTCAAAATTGTAAATTAGTTATTAGAAATTCCAGATGTTCAATTTTATAATATCTTTAATTCCCGACACCGCTACATTACATTTTTGTAGGGGCCATGGCGTAATGTGGGTTAAGGGGTTTTGCGAGGTTTTCCTAGTCCGTGCAAGCTCTCCGGTTTTGCCTTGCACAGGGGTTTGTGTTGCGGTTCCTCCTGTGGAAATTTTCGTCCGCCATATACAAGGGCAGATTCCGAAATTGCAGCGCCGGCCAGCTATATTAGCCTACATGAAAAAAATATTCTGGGAAGAAAGGAGAAAAAAACTGGCTGTGCGACTATAAACTTACACTGGGAAAGGAGAGAGTGGAAATTACGCAAAGGAAAATGTTCTCGTGTGAAACTTAACTCGAGTAACCCACTGTCACAGAAGGCTGCAGCGCTACACTGTATACAGGTTATTAAGAAATATTTGCACCTTTACATCAAAAGACATTAGGTCAGCGGAACATTTAGCTGATGAACCCTGTTTCATGAATAGGGCTATCATATGTCACGCAAAGATAGACACAGACGCTGTTTTAGACTGGGTTCATGATTGCTACATACCCTGTCAAGGATGTGGAGTGTGCCCAAATGAACCTCACAACCTTTACTTAAAGTTATGGTCCAAAAAAAGTGGGAATTGTTCCACAAAGCCACCATCGATTTATTTGTTTCAAGGTTTTCTATTGTATAATTTATTTGGGTATTAATATATCGAGCGATAGTTTTCCAGGGCAGGGTTTTGTTTGGCCAACACATTTTATTTCGAAAACCTAAATACTCTCAGAATTAACATTCAAATATCTTTTTTTTTTTTTTTTAGTTTTGTTTGTTTTAGTTTAGTTAGTCTTTTTTGTAGAAGTTACACTGATATGTTTTCTCATACCTGTTTTGCTTGAACTGTCGAGTCAAAGTCTAAATAATCAGTCATTCATATACTCTAGTACTCAGGTTTAAGTCAATTAGATATGTCTGAGTTGCTTAGACTAATAATTAACATGATAATTAACACTATAATTAACGATCAAACTGGAAAAAAAACTACATGTTTTATACTGTATAAGCCATTATAAGATCTAATTTCGTTATTATAAGATCTCAAATGCATTATAGCCGTGTAATAAATTGTAAAGTAAAAAGTTGTCTGTTTAGATTGGATTTTTCTGACCGGGCAATACAATTGGGAGACCTCAGAAATCCGATTCTGCTAAAAGAAATGACATGACGGTTTTAGTTTTATTGTTTAGTTTGGTTTGTTTACTCACATCCACCCTATTCATGCAGGATTCTACAATCAGGAAGTTCCAATTCTGCCTTACCCTGCTGGGGATTGTAGTTCTTCATATGTTAAACTAATGAGAGATTGTCAACAGTTTTCTTGATCAGTTCCTTATTATTCACACAAGGCTACTCACGTTTTGGTGTAGGTCTTGAACAGTGACATCATTGTCAAGTTTTAACTTTTAAAATTTAAAATTCATATTAAGCTTGTATTGTAGGATAGCCTGTACTTACTTGACTTTGCAATGTCTGTATGGTTAGAATGATCTGGATACTTTTTCTATCAATTAGTACACCCATAATAATCATTTATGACTCCTGTATGAAAGGGGTATAATTTATGAGGACTCTGCCATCTGCCAGAGTCTTAAGGCTTGAGAGATTGTGCCTATTGCATGTGATTTTTTTTTTTAGATTTAGGCTTTTAATGGCCCTACACTATTGAACCATTGGGGCCTCACTAATTCAAGCACTGGTGAGCACAAGGTGGAATGTGTAGGTCGGGTGTGCTGGGCTATGCCGTTTTTGTTCAGGGTGCCCAAGTGACCCTTTCAGATGGAGCAAACATTTCATAAGGGATGTTCAATCATCTGAAGCAAACACTAAGAGAGGCAAGCCACAATCACTTTATTAAACTGAATGGCTTTTATATGCTTTAATTTTCCCTGAAGCTCACACTCCGAAGATGACTATTGTTCTTGCAACATTAGGGGAACCCTTAAGGGTCAATTTGACATTTTTCATTGCATTGACTTTCAGGGACAAACCCAGCCATGTCACCCACTCACAGGGCAGAGGAAATGGCCCAACATCGACTATGTGTTATGTCTACCTATGTCAAAAAAAATTGAGATATGTGTTTTGTATTCGCATAAACAGGGATTCGCTTTAATAAACAAGTCTCAAACTAGTCTAATTCAAATGACCTAATTGACTGGCTATAGGGGGCACCAACTACACAAAGAAAATATTTGAAATCCTGAAAAATGTTTGGAGTAAAAATTGATTTGATATGGCAATGTTCTATGTGTTTTTTCCCTGTTATTCTACAATAAATTGTATCAAATGTTTCCAAAACTATTGAGTTCAATGAAGATGAACTGCAGAGCCTTGGTTTCTGTAGGAATTTGCAGGAAACTTCACAAAACATGGCTGCAGGAGGGTAGTTGACTATTGTTCTTGCAGCATTAGGGGAATCTTAAAGGGACAATATGACTTTTTCTTGTATTGACTTTCAGGGACCCAGCCATGTCACCCGCTCACAGGGAAGAGTGCGGACATATGTGGGAGGGTGTAGTAGAGGGTGCTCAGGGATGGTTGCCCTTTTAGAATGAATAATGCAGCAGACAGAATGAGAACAGTGTCTGGTCTTGCAGACCCATTTCATTATTAAATCAAAAATATTGCCAAAAGCCCCTCATCTATGTATAGTTACAGCTTCATTGTCAAAATGTGACCTTTAACGCCCCAGTCCTTTTTTACCCTGAAAGAATATGACTTGTGAATGTGTCTGCACACATTTATTTGTTATATAGACATTCTCAAATGGAGATGGAAAATGTTTTTTTGCAAAATTTCATTACAATTCCCAATTGTTTCAGATGGCAGTACAAACAGAAACCTTCTAAATGTAATTATTTTTTAAATTTAATCTAAATCGGTGATTCATGAGGACTGAGGCAATAATGGTCCCATAGAGAAAAGGGTTTGTTTTTATTGAAAATTAATAAATCATGATAATAAAAGTAATCAAAATGTTAAAATGAGGGCAACCAATACCAGCCTGTATCATTTAATCATGATATATGAAATATTTTGGATTCCATTTGTTTGCACTCATGGTCTGTATCTTAAACAACTTCTACTCATAAGTTTTCCTAACTAAAATTGTATCCTGAGATTTGGTCAACATCAGGGGATCTGCTGGAAATTGTGGGTCCCCTGGCAAGAGCTGGCAATGGCACATCCAACGTAGCTCCAACAACCATGCACTCCGCCTGAATTAGAAAGATATGACATGAATTAACAAATACATAGCTAACCGGTTTAACTGTGCTTTAACCTCCTGGCTAAAGCACGTGGTTAAGATGTACTAATATGGTATTTTGTCAACATCCTAGCAATGTCAAGACCATTGTTTTCATCAGTGTTGACAGTTGATACCAATGCATCTCATGTGGTCGTTAATAGTGTTTACAATATTAGATATAGTTACAGTGAATATGCTTATCACTTATGAATGCAAATTAATTACATCTATCAAAATTGATATATGACTTTTGCAACTTTGCAAAAAGGCCTATCACAAAGCCCTTCTGTACAGAAGCGTAATGCATCCACTAGAGAAAAAAATTCTGCTCTATTTTTCTGAATCAGCCTGATCCTCTAACAGTGCTATATTATTTCAAGTACGGGGTCACTACAGGTAAGGTATCTGACAGTTAGCTAACATAATTTGGCATGTAACATGTAACTAATACCTTAGATACCTTACCTGTATTGACCCCGTACTTGAAATCATATAGCACTGTTGGAGGGTCAGGTTGATTAGCAGCAGCAACCGTACTCCATGCAGGTGAGAGCTTCTCGCAGGATTTTGAGGTATATTGTTAATTCAGAAAAACAGCAGAATTTTTTTTCCATGAAAATTTTTATCAGAATTCTGAGATAATCTCATTAATTCAGAAAAACAGGGCAAACATTTTTTTCTCAAGTGAATGCATTACGCTTCCGTACATCTGTCTCTAACCCTACTCATTAGATACAGTGGAGAGGATCCCTGCCTTCACCATGTGCTCTTCACTGGAGCTCTCTTTGCACTAGTACAAATCACATAGTCTCTTGCCTTAAGGTGGCGCTACATACTCCTTTTACATTCACATAATATGATTGCCACAATGACCATTTGCAATGCACTATAAAGGATTTTGCTCAGAATATAAAATATGAAATATCCACTTTTCAGGATAAACTTCACATATTCTGTACACGTGACAAGTAGCTGAAGCTACAGGCTTTCTTGTTGTAACAATGATGCAAACATGAAACCGCTTTCTTTATCATAAATTAGTTTCTTTTCATTACATTTGTGAGCAACATCAGAACTCAACATCACTTACTAGACTTCCAACACGGCAAAAATATTAAGGCACTTCAACTTAGAAACATAAATTTCATTGCTGCCTTACAATTCTAAGTTGACTGAAATAGTACTGAATCATTAGGTCAAAGATCATTAGTTGTTCTAATGTAGTAAAGCCCATTGGGTAAACTTAAGACAATAAGTTCAATCAGCAAATGTCAAGTCATGTTGACAGTTTATTAGTTGAATCCACTAACTGATGAACTATATTAGTTTTATGAATTATTTTGCTAGTGAGAAGGTTTATAGTATCAGTTCAGTTAATTACTATAGCTGGGAAGTCTGCTAATGAACTAACAATGTTTTTTGAAACTTTAACATTATCAGTTTAGTGAATGCTTGGTTAGATATTTTTGGACTCATAATTCTAAGTCACAAGATATGAACTCAGAAGTTTTAAAGCTTAAAACTGGCGATTGTAAATTGACAAACACATGTGCTGTATATACATTGGGTTAATGATTGAATTAATCATATTTGTTAGTCACGGGGAGCCTGTCCCAGCATACATTAGGTAGAAGGAAGTGCATCACAGAAGTCACAGAGACAGACATACATACCTATGGGCATTAACTATATTCTTTACCAATAAGAAAAGACTTATGTATGACTCTTGTATGTCTATCGAATCCTAGAGAGCTTCTTGCTGTAAGGCAACAGTGCTAACCACTAAGCCACCATGTCATCATTGCACAGAAACTAGTAGCTTGATATGCAAACAGAAGTGTTAGGTTTAAACGTTTTTTTCCTTTTGAAAAGTCCCACCTCTCAAGACATTGAAAACATGAGTGTATTGTATCAAGCTGCTCTGCTCAAAAATGTAATTAATACCCTTTCAAGATATATGTGGTGAGTTTTACCCTTTGGGAACCCATTTCTTTCTCCATTTCTCTCTCTCTCTGCAGTACTGTCTCTGTCCAACAGAGAGCACCAAGATACCATTGAATGGTTTCTTACTTGGCTCCTCTGAAAAAGTCATGCTCTGGTACATTAGGTTTCCTTTTGCTCTCTGCTTCCCTCTGCTGCCATCTGTTACAAACACATGTAGTAGCAACTGTATTTATTAGCATGAAGTATCATGAGTCAAAGTAAAGACAATATTAGTCATCTCTATGACTCCAATAGTAAATGAAGTATGAGCTCACTAGCTATCCCCTGATTTGAAGCATTTGCAGTGCTGCGTATTGCAAGCGCGTGTGTGCACACTGTATGATGCCATCTTCAGGTCTTCTTTGGTGTTCTTGGAAGCAGCACTCCCTTTCTCTCTAGCATATAATGTGCAGTGACAAGACTGAGTATGAATGTCACCTCTCAAAATTAAGTCTCAGGATGCCTCCCATAGGGCTGCATTGTCAGTTGGTGGAGGTGGAGAAAACCACTCATATAGTGTTAACCTTCAGTAAGTGGATGACTTTTGCTACTGTCCTTTCTGCACTGGATTGCTTTGATTACAATGCTTGTGTAAGCTTTAATGTTGCAATCAGATGTTGATTTCCAGTTGTTACCTATGTGGAAACAGATCCTTTAGTTTTACAAATTGAACACTGCTATCATATAGAACCTGCAAATGCTGTTTTGGTAGTGACCTATAAAATATACACAGAATCAGCATGACTTTCTTTACCAAGTGCAAGAAATATGCTGTTGTTTGTCTTGGTAATATGGGTGCAGAATTGTGTTTATATTACTAAGTTAGTGTGTGAATAATACTGCAGTCTTCAGTCATTTTAATCTGACAATGGATATACAAGACACTGTACTTTGGCTTGGCTGCATTGCTTCAGTTAGTCAGCTCACTTGCAGATAAAACATGGACTGAGCTTTCTTCTTCTTTTGGATAGCAATTACAACAATAAACATATGAACAATAAAGATGTGTACCTGACAATGGATAGACAAGGCTGCATACTTCAGTTAGCTATCTCTTTAGAAAAGCTATACAGCTTCTGATCACTTTCAATTACCATGCTTTGGACAAAATAATTTTACAGAACAATGCCTACATGACTTACTGTTTGCAGATAAAACATTTAAAAAAAAAAAGAACAAAACAGTCGCTCTAAAGAATGAATGAGGGGAGATAGCAACCTCATAGATAAACATTCTGACAAAACAAAGTCAGGTTTAAGAGGAGAACGAACATGGACAAACAAGAAAATGTCCCCATGGGCCCACTAATACCTAAACCCCAAACACCCCAAACCTGACCTTGAGTATGAGTGCTGGGCAAAAAATAAACAAATCATTTTGAACGAATGCTTATCGAGCTCGAAATATATGGAGCCTGCAATGGTATGTACTGGTACAATAAATCCCACTCTAAGTTTGCGATCAAAGCTCATAGAACGAGTCTGACAGCAGCTCTTCCAATGTCTGGCTAGTCGCCTTTCACCCCGCCCCCTCAAGTCAAGCTCTCTCAAGCTGCACTGAGACAAATTGCTTCTGTAAATTATCAACATACAGGCTATAGTGAGTCACAGAACCACTGTTGCTGATCTCCATCTAAGCATTACAATATATTGCATTATACATTCACAAACAAATACATCTCACTGTCAAACCTGCTCTTTGGAGCAGTAGTGCATTTTTGAATGAGTTGTCCGTTTGGGTTTGAGTACATAACCCGTATACTGAATACACAAACTGGAAACAGACAAACTGCCAATACTGTTCCTGCGGTATCTGGCAAGGCTGCACTGTTTCTTCATACTTAGACTAAAATGCAAAACTATTCGGCTCTTTTCATTTTCACAAGCCATATTCAAATTTATCTTAAATGAAAAGGCCATGTATTAGGCAAATGAACACAATTATAGTGCTTCTCTCACCATATAAGTTAGACAAGTAGAATTAATACATTTTAACTGTTTAAAATTAAAAGACTTTCCATGACTTTGTAGGTCACAATTTAAAATTAGACTGCCCTGCCCTCTATTGGCCTAAAAGGTGAACAGCAGTTAACAGACCTCAAGTCTTTGGAAATGCTTTGGTAGCCTTTTCCAGCCTGATGAGCCTCAACTCTTCTCCGGAGGTCCTCTGAAATTCCTTTTGACCGAAGCATAGTCCACGTCAACAGATCTTTCTGTGGAGAGCAGACTCTGTTGGTAACCAAACTTTGTGGGTGTGTATGACAGGACACCTCTAAGCCACACCTGAATGTCATCTCCTGATTGGATCACCTGACTTCAATTACCCCCTTTCATAGAGGCCAGTATCCTAGAGGTTCACATACCTTTTCCAGCTTAGGCTGTTAATGTTAACAATAAACAATATTTTCAATAAAAACATGTAAAAGTACAAAAGTAACTGAACTCCCTTCCCCACCACAGTGAGCTTGGTCACTTACAGATGTAGGGTCAAAGTTAGTATAATACTGACAAAAAAGCCAGGGGGTTTTATGTGTCATGTGTCATGACGGAAACCGCACTGCCTTATAGACCAATAGACCATTGGTCTATACATCCAAAATGCTAGCTAGTTCATGGCTAGTAATCATGGATTTAGAAAGATGCTCCTTCAATAAAACATACTGTGTTGGCCTAAAATCCAAAGTTATTACAAAATATGAAAAAATAAATGTTCGGAAATGACACCTGTTAATGTCACCCACTGATTTTCAGACTTAGGAGCACAATTACTTCAAAATGTTGGAACAGAACTACTCCCTATGTGGCTATGATGGACAGTGATGCAGTCTGGTTTCCTGGGTGCAACAGTTGGTGTTACGGTAGTGACATAAAAATTGGAGATGCCTCACTTTTTCCAATAAAACCCCCCCACAAAATAGAACAGAATATTTAAAATATTGACAAATATTTTTGTATTGTTTTGATCAACATAAATTTAAGGCTTTGAGGTGGAGTCGGCCACCTTCCAATATAAAGTGACATTTAAAGAGATATTTAACTTAACTTTATCTCATACAAAGCTTGTGACCTGATTACATCACTACATGATGTCATTTTCTGTTCAAAATCTGAAAACTTATTATGTTATTTTCTAAAACACTAAAGTCACTTTGGAGACTGCAATTAGAACCATTTCGGTAGAATCACCCAGATAATGCATTATTTGGAGTGAAATGACCATAGTTGTACTTAATGTCATTTAAGATATATGTTCAAGATAGCCTACCCAAAATAACATTCTTGTTTAATTTCTCACAGCTCAAGGTTGGCCTGACCTCCTCTCAGCCTACTTTTTTGGGCCATGTTCCTTCAAGTGGCAGAAATACCAACAGGTAAGAGGGGCTGACAACAAGGATGCTATTTTTTCTCTCTGACCTACATGGGTTTGAGAGCTACCAGACCTTCTCTGCATGCTCAAAAGCTTGGCATTTATCAGGGGACAGTTCCCTGCACACTGATGTACAGATGCACATTAGGTTTATCTGCTATTTTCCCCTTAAGACTTCTATAGCTACGAGTGAAATCTGTGACCGGCATAAGTGGGATGTCAATTGTCATGCACGCAACTGATCAAAAGATATAATTGATATAATGTTATTCAAATAGGTCTCACTAAAAAACATTCCCTCTCTGAAGAGGTGGTTTACCCTTCATTTGACTCCCATCCCAGGGCGATAATCCATCAGGGATCTCAGTCCCCATTGTTTATGGTTGGGTCTCAGGTTTCTAAATGCTGGGTACACCATCTGTACAAATTACAAATGAAATCAGATAGGCTATGAAATAATGTTGGTCAGAGAGAGACACTCATTATCGTTATGATGGCCACCCTAAATTACATCAATATTAGTAGACCTACAGTGGAGTAAAACAACAGGTGCCTTGTACATTTTTTGTCATTTGCCTTTCTTTACCATTGGATGTCACTATACACCAAAATTCCCCCCAAAATATGCGTACTCATGGCAATATATAAGAATGCACAACAGTATACACAAGTTTTCCTGTGTATAAATCCCAGAGCTGGTGTGGAAATGTGTGTGTCCTTTTTGTACATGCACATACATATTTAAATGTGGGTTAGATATTTGAAAGTTGGTAAAAAATAGAAATCTAAAGCATTAGGTTATTATTTCCATGGGATGTGAAACCTAATGCTCAATGTCTCAAAACTACACTGATCACAGATGGAACCTTATCATTTCAAACGAGACACCAACACCACACTATGCAAGGGAAGTCCTGTCCTGGATGAGATGATAGTGTTGTACTCAAGGGACACACACAGACAAAGACAACAAGTATGCACACACATGCACACACAGATATACACCATTATTAGGGTATGTTGACATCTATTTGCAAATACAGCACTAGTTTCCATGATAACAAAGGTTATATAGTGCTGGCATGATCAAAAACCAATATGATGTCCAACAATCTCTGGTGTGAGTTAAAAGAAAACCCACATACTT
This sequence comes from Gephyroberyx darwinii, assembly GCA_900660455.1. Taxonomy (NCBI): domain Eukaryota; kingdom Metazoa; phylum Chordata; class Actinopteri; order Trachichthyiformes; family Trachichthyidae; genus Gephyroberyx; species Gephyroberyx darwinii. The sequence continues at coordinate 6,515 of CABFOQ010021656.1, read as the reverse complement.
CAATTTGCACTGTTATTACAGTTCAATATACACTATTCCTTATGTGGTCACAATTATCTGCACAGACAGAAGTTGAAGACTCTAAATAAGCCTTCTATTATCTCCTCACCAGGAGACAGCTATTTCTCATGTGGGCTAAACTTGCTAGGTTGTTATCTATCCAAATCAGTGTTTTCTCTGGCCTCTAGTGCCAATGTTGGACAGCAGCTTCATAAGGAGCAGTAACAAGGGTTGAAGGGTCTCTAATGAAAGCAGGGCTAGGCCCATCATGTAATGTTTATAGATATAAATAGAGCTGGTAGTGATTGGATACAGACTGGAGAGAACAAGAGTAATGTGCAAGCTTTGGTGGGCTGCTCTACATAGGACCGCTTGATTAGAGGAAGGCTATCTCTGTTGGATGTGCATTCACACATGTCCACGTGCAAATGTATAAAGTAGGATACATGGCATCTTTAAGAAGGAAAAGAGAAGCTGTCAAGCTGTATAGGATGATTAAGTACAACATTCATTTGTTATAAAGGCATTTACACTCTTACACTTGTATTTTTCATGATATAGTACAAAGAGGTGCTGGTCTTTCAGTAGGCCTGATGTGGATGATGCCTGTTTGCCACAACTGCAACTCAAGCACCCACAGTAGCTAAATAGCATGTTTTGCCTGTTATTTGTAACATGACTTATTTGTCTTACAGCATACAACATAGTACCAACTTCATTCTTTATCTAATTTGTATTGTTGGTACAAGAAAATAGTAATCTTTGGCTGACCAGAGAAAAAGAAAAGCAAGTGACAATCCTGGCTGTTGTCTGTTGCCACTATTGGTGTGGTAATTGCAGGTTTTTGTCAAAGACCATCTAAAGGCCACATGTATCCATGTGCAACATGTTATTTGGCAAGAGGCAATCTGTCCAATTCTAAAGCTGACCTCATACTGAAAATAGATTATTTTGTAATACTCAGCTGAATGATTTAAAAACAAACTGGGACAGGAGTGTTACTCTGTATCTATAACAACTCTTGATCAAGGTAGAATCAGATATCATTTTACTGCACAAGTGAAACTTACTCTCTTATACACATAATAATTCTGCAAAAAGATATATATATATATATAAGATATATACAGTCTGAAAGCTATCCCATAATATCTACTAATGTCCTGGAATCATACATGTGACTTTTTTTCAGCACCAATTCATAATTCTATTATAGAGTTACCATTGTAGCAAAAACATCACAGCATGAGTAGCACTTAGACTATTTTGGGACTAATCTGTTCTGGCCCCAACCTGCAGGCAATCAAAGGCTCTCGGTTGTTTTGTTCCTTGCCTGATTGCTAACCTTGACACAAGAGCACAGCAAAAAGGCCATAATTGCTTTAATGCCATGTACACTTACAATGTGAACATTTGATTAGGGGAGGAGAGGTGAGTAATGTCATTGTAGTTATGACAGGGTAGCATGGCCTGACTAAACCTCCTATGCCTTCACATGCATGAGAAGTCAAGAAAGGTTGAGGAGGAAGCTAAGAATAAAACATAGGCTGATTGTGCAGTAAACCTCAACTGCCCACAATGATACAAACATATCTTTGATTACAGCAATGCCCTTTCCAAAGGTAATTATAGTTATCCACTCTCTGCATTTGGATGTTGTTGTCATGTTTGGTTACTGTAAAGTCGAGGGCACAACCTAAAATCATCATCAAGAGGCATCAAGTATGAGACTGTACATATGATACATTTATGATATTAGTATCCTCATAATAGCATAATAACTCTAGACTGAGACTGGGATAGAGAATCAATACAGAGGGTGGTGCAGCTCTCCCACTATGTGACTTGTGTAAACTTAGCGAGGGCATTTCAACCACAGTGGTTTCAGTAAAACTCTAAAACTATTCAAAAACTATGTATCAAAAACAGTATCTTCTTGTCCCTGTGTATTTGCTCATCCTGGACTCATTGATGAGCTAACATCAATTTCTGTCCAATTTTTGCTAACAGTACACAACCTTCCTGTTGATGATATGTGCTTCATATTTGAGAGGATGAACAACTGCCAAATCAAATTGGTGAGGTGTCATTTTAAAAGGTTCAAACTGTAGAGAGGGTCTGATCAACACTTTTCACTTTTTACAATCAGAAATTATCTCATCCTCTCCATTTCTCCCTACTCTTCTTTCCTGTTGCACTCTACCATTATCTTCAAATGGCTGTAAGGCAGTAGTGAGCAAGCTGACATCACCAATATACTGCCCATTTCAAAAGTAGATATACATATTTATTTAAGTATAATTTGTAGTATTACTTAATGCTTAAATATGTAATAATATCAATTGAATGTTGAATTATTTTGTTAAAATTATTAAATAAGTTAGAAATTACAAAACCTATACAGATTGTTTTCATTATTATTATCATAATACCTACCTACTTTACCTACTTTTACACCTATCTAGTACTGGGTAGGACCCCTTTTGCCTCCAGAACAGCTGGAATTATTTGAGGCATGGATTCAACAAGGTACCTTCTGCACACCACTGTTGTAAAGAGCTGTTATTGGCCTTTCTGTTAGCTTGAACAAGTCTGCTCTGACCTCTCTCATGAACAAGCTGTTTTTGGCCACAGAATGGATGTTTTTTGTTTATCGCACCATTCTCTGTAAACTCTAGAGGCTATAGTGGTGAAAATCCCAGGAGGGCAGCTGTTTCTGAGATGCTGGAACCACCACATTACCCCGTCAACCACCAACAATCAAAGTCGCTTAGATCATGTATCTTGCCCATTCTAATGTTTGGTCGAACAAAAACCTAAATCACTTTCATCACCATGTCTGCACGCTTTATATATTGAGTTGCAGCCTCATGATTTGCTGTTTGGAGGAGCAGGCTAGTTGCGTTAACGATCAGGAGTTCCTAATAAAGTGGCCGGTGGCATTTTTACACGGGCCTGATGTTGTTACAGTGCACACACAGACGTACCTGATGGCATGTGGAGAGCACCTGCCATTTCCCTAGCACAAGGATGTGAAAAGGCCATGTCTTGGCTATAATGAGTGGGAGGCGGTGGAGCAGAAGAGATCATGGAGACACTTGCTGGCACACACTCAAGGTGGACTGGATGTCACCAGATGTAAAGACATTAGATGAGTAGCATGAAAAGGTGTGGGGAGCAGAGGAAGGAGGAGGAAGGTATGAGAAATGTAGGCATACAAAGTCATTCAGAGAGGCAGACAGACTAAGAAGAACTAGTCTTGGCTCGGCAGCCAAGAAACCCAAGCAGAGGTCGTATTAGTGTCACTATTGAAAAGCCAGCTTTCAAAAACACTGATTAAAGAAGTTAACATTTTCTACAGGTCAATACAGCAAACAATTCCATACTATAGCAACACAAGGTTGTCATCAAAAACAACCCAACAGAATTCAAAAGAGAGATTCATAAAAGAATAACGGTTCATGTTGCAGTGCCTTCCTTTCTCCAGGAGGGGGGAATGACAAGCTTCAACAACAGACTCCCACTCTGGTTTCCATGACACACCTTAACCCTCACAACCACCACTGCAAAGAGGCAATACTTTTTTTTTTTCTTCTTTTTTTTCTTTTTTTTTTCTTTTCTAATATTTTTCCGGCATTTTTCTGCTTTGTTGGATAGTTGACAGTAGAGTTGACAGGACAGATAGGGGACAGACAAGGGTATGACAAGAGACAAAGGTCCGAGGCCAGGTTTGGACCCATGATGGCACGGTTACACGGTGCACCTTAGTCAACTGAGCTACCAGGATGCCCTTAGATACAACACTTGTGAATTGTCCTCTCTTTACCTTTCAGTGGTATTGATGTCTTTGAAGTTATATCTCATTAAATCCTCCACTGAATGGTTTCCAACACTGTAATGCCTTTTATCAAAATGCAGGATACAATCAAAAGATGCCTTTTGTGTTGCAGATTAGTAACAAAAACTCCATGCCATAAATTTAACCCTTACATTTTTTTTCTCTCATGTGTTCAGCTTGAGCATATTAGTCTTCTGTATTCCTCTGATTCAAGCCTTGACATGTTTTTGAAATATCTCGGCAGGCATGCTAGCATCTTAAATCCCTCTGATTCATCCATAGCATTACCCTTTGAAGGTGCATTAGGTGAAAACAAGGCATATTAAATGCAGACATGGAGAGTGTATGGATTTGTGCAATACAAATAGGTCACAATGTTTACAGACAAAAGCACCTGAATGAGTAGCTACTCTAGCTGTCTGTGTCTAAAGGCTTTTTAATGAAATAAATATTTGAAGAGCAAAATAAATACTATGCTTGCTCATTGATTCCTGCCGATTCCTGTGTTTATTAAGAACAGATAATATTGTAACTATTCACCAGGTTGTAATGATTAAGTATCAGCACTGCATTATTATGTAGTGCATGAAAATAGTACACTTCAATTCAATGCACATTGCTTTATTTCAACAAGATGTCAAACACAGCACCATCCCAGCTCCAAAAAATCCAGGGGGTTCTGAGAACAAATGCTTAGTTAAGACAACAGTGTTGTCAATATTTGGGTAGTGCCTCTACCTTTCTGCGTGAAATGGTCCAAAGCATGGAACATCTTTGAACTATCATAATTCCTGAGAACAACCACAAACACCACAGACTAAAAACACAGACCTTGCCACCTATGTAGACATTGACATTACCCCATTCAAACCATAATAGTGGGAGAACAACAAATATGAAACTGCTTTAGGTAACAAAATCCATTGCATTTTGAAACACAAATGGGACATTTTCCACAGTACTTTGTCCATTCATAGAAAAGAGATTCAGTGAGTGCAACATGGGTATGGATTATGGATGGGTTACAGAGGCCTTTGGGGGATTTAGGACCCAGCAGAGATGTGGTGGTTATTTTTCTAGTAAGGATCTTCTGGCGGTGTCTGTATTATGTAACTCAGACAAGGAGCCAAAAAGACCCTTCTGGATTAGATCTTTAATTTACCAAACAATCCCTCTGACTCCATATGAGGCTCGGAGTGGAGATAGGTCCTTTGGTCATTATTGAACACATTAGTGAAGGTACTTTTGCTGTTATATAAGGCAATAGAAGTTTGTTTCTTTACATTATGTACCTTACAGCAGCATTCAAAAGCTACCTCTCTATAGTCTACAACCATGCAGGATGAAATACTGTATGAGGTATGTTCCTGTAGCGTGTTGCGTGGTTATGAACCATGAGACTATTTGGTCAATTCTGGAAAAATTGACAATTATTAAAGTTATTGTTAGTAATTAATATCTTATTAATTAACACTCGCGGGGCACCAATATTCTCAATATTCTCTTTATAATGATATCAGTCTAATAATCAGAAGGCGTGAGCTCTAGATTTCAGTGACTTTCTACCTTCATGTCCAGGATGTATCAATGACACACAATAGTCAGTTCTTTATAAATGCAAAGATTTTATTAACTATGTAAACAAATAACACACAAAAGATGGATATAGGTATATTAAACTAACACAAATAATGGGAAGAAAAACTGGCAAATAATGTGGTAAATATCAGTGGCAGAGGATATGGCAAGTAACAACGGCAAGGAAGTTGGCACAGACAAAACAACCTGAGCTGTAATGCGTCTAATTGTGGTACCATGGCAACAGCGAAAGATGGCTTGGAGGACAGCTGACCGTTTCCGGGAGACTTGGGACAGAAGGGAAAGGACAGAGAATAGTGGAGAGAGAGAGAGAGAGAGAGTATTCTAACATCACTTCCACAGTTCAACACTGCCTTTGCATCACCCGTGCATCAACAAGAAAGTTGGTTACCGTCTGGTTTGCAGGGTGTCAGTGGCATCCTCGTCTCCGTGGTAACCATCGCGCAGTCGCAGTAGACAGGTAAACACACGTGTTGGTCTGGACCAGTCGATGTCAGGAGGGCCGTGGTGGAGTGCGGTCCGGGGGCCGTTGTCCGTCGGAGTCCTTGGGCCAACAGTTCACCTCAGTGGAGATAGAGGGATAGGCCGATGTTTTGACTCACGGCATGACTCCCGCCGTCATGAGTTTCTTGATGTTCCTTGATGTTTCTTGTCCTCCTTTGTTTGTTCAAGTTTGTGAGAGAGAGAGAGAGAGTCCATTTCCAGCTCAGGTTTGGAAAACATCATTTTTCTTGATCCTTTGGGAATGCAAGTGACATATTTAATCACCTTACAACAAATGGGTTCGGATGACACCAAACATCACTGTCTTACCATAAAACACTAGCGAGTAAACCAAAAGTCTTCATAGCAGAGAATACATGAGGGAGTAGGGTACATCATCTGCCACAGGTTGTGACATTCGTATCTAATAATCTCTGAATGGCATCAGAGCGTGCTAGTCAAACCTGCAAAATGTTACTTTTGGCGGCTTTATGGGGGAAATCCACCTTTTGCTGCAAAGTGGGTTCCTTGGGTTCCTGGGAGCACAGCAGGGGTCTTGACCTCATAGGAAGGCCCTGGGAGAGGAATGTGTTAG
>CABFOQ010021655.1:0-13635 GCA_900660455.1 Gephyroberyx darwinii | reverse complement strand
TTTTTCCATTACCTGAATGGTCTGAGTGATTGTCATGTTTTGATTGGTTGACTTATCTGGACAAGGAAATGATCCTGCTGCAATTGGTTGATTTGTCAGGACGAAGAAATTATTGTCAAGTGTGTGCGTGTGTGTGTGTGTGCGTTTGTGTTCTCATGTACCTGTGAGAGTGCATGCTTGCCTGTGTGAGTGCAAGTGTGTGTGTATGTATGTGATACTTAGGCTACCTGGAAGAAAATTTTGATATCAGCAGAATCACATTTTCTAAACTGCTTTACACTAATAGACAGAAATGATATTTACATAGGCCTGGCTGAGTGGCTGTGCAGACAGCTTTAGTTTGAGATTCATCCAATCAAGCTTTTCATTAACACCTGAGTATATGGATGAGAGGTTGATGATATTGACTGATAGACAGATGAAGGCCAGCTTTCCTTGTATGTGGTGAGGTGATGTCAGACCAAGATCAGTGAGAATAAGTTTGTACGTGACACCATGCGAAGAAGAGCACCATGGTAGTCGGATGCATGGAAAACAGTGTTCACGTGGAAACATGTGACTGTCTAAGAATACGTGTGATTGGAGGACAGATGGAAGATATAATGCCAAGCGTTTAAACCCACATTTAAATCATGCAATCTTTGACCGTCTCTTGTTTACTATCAGAAATCAGAAATCTTGTAATGTTAGTGATATAGGAATTAAAGCTCATCACTCTGGATAAGAACTTCAGCTAAATGCCTATAATGTGATGTAAATGTGTAGTTCCAGACCCACTCTCCTATAACGTGGCATCTCACTCAGATCAGACTGGTGAGCAAAGATACAATTTAACAAACCTACTATCAATACTCATTTCATGTTTAGCTTAGCAAGTGTTCCATGTTCTACTTTCACTACTGTTGTTGATATTCCTGATACATGCCTGTCTGGTTACATGAATTGCTGAGAAGTTGCACCACACAGTCGCACCAGTGTGCCTTTAATATCCAGTGATTGCTCCAGAAACATCCATTTCCCTCTTTGTAGTCTGACTCAAGACAGGGTTGCTGTTCATGCACGACAGATCTCTCTCTCTCTGTCTCTCTGTCTCTCTCTCTCTCTCACTCTCTGAACAGTCTGAACAGTGATTTAATTTAGCTGTGCTGCTGTGCTCTGGGCTTTTAGTCACAGGTTTGGCATTAATCAGCAGAGCAGCTAATGGCCTGAGCAGTAACGCAGCTAGAGAAAGCTCAGTGCTCTTTTTCCAGCCCTGTGCTGACAGACCAAAAGCTCTCTCTATCTGCCTCACTTTCTCGTCTTCCTTCTTACTCTCCTTCCATCCTTACAGATCATTTGTCTCTCCTTTCTTGTTTTCTCTCTAATTTTCTCTTTCACTCATTGCTCCTCAGTGTGCTTTGCTATCCTCTTCCTTAGTTTTCTCACAATTTTAGGCATTCTCTCTCTCTGTCAGTCTACTCGGGTATGAATTTAAATTTCAGGTACATCTCACGGTGCCTGATTTAGTAACACTTTTCAAGATGTATTAGAGGAGATTGGTTAAGGATGGTTAAGGATCTGCCTACAAATTAAAGTTTGAAGCCTAGAATGCTACTTTTCTAAAGAGAGCGATACAGTACCACCATAGCTTCAGGATTTTCATTGAACCGCTCTCAGGACATTGAAACAAAATTCACAATGGTGTTTTTATTTTTCGAGCAATGCTAATACTGGTCAAAGTTGATTGGAGTTGATTGTGGAAACCACTGAATTTAAGAATTCATATTATTCCTCTTGTCTTTAACAGTCCAATATATGTGAACATGGCCAACTCTTTCTCTTAAAGCCACAAACTACGACTTGCAGGTAGGATGTCATTAACATGTCATATCTGAAGCTGCTCCACAGACAATGAACACAGGGCTATTAACTTTGTAGACCCAAATGTTTGACTTTTTATACCCAGACTATCTTTATTGTACAGTAGTGTTAACAGTTCAGAACCAAGAAGTGTCCCCTTATCCCCAGGTAGCCTCCCTGAGTGCTCTGACACCTTTATCAGATAACTAAGACTTGAACCTGTATTATTATCAAGATGAAACCTCCATGGAGAATGAATTGGGAAAAATGCCACATCTTTCTCTTTGGAGCAGCCCATTTCATTCGCAGGGTCAAGATTTAGTTCTCTATATTCTTCCTTTGGGTGAGACTTGTTTATCTTCACAAGTAGTTAAGACTGTCCTGGACAATAGGAACAATACAAATTCTTACATTTAGAGGTTTCCACTTTTTCAATCTATTGTTTACCTGGCCATTGTGGCTACACAGCCTGATCTCACAAATTATTTTTAAATGAGCACAATGTTTCAAAATGCAAATAACGTGCTCCGTGCATGGAAATGTGCAGGAGACGCGATTCGAAACAGGCAGTAGTTTCACATTGAAATGCGTAGGTAATGGCATGGAGGTTGGAGTGGTGGATGGGCGTATACATTTGCTAGCCTAAACTTAACCATTAGCTGTCCTTTTCATATGATGAACACAGGAACATGTCCTCAACAGCATGTCCAATTCGTTCTTTTTTTTACATAATCCTTTCATTTTGTAAGACAAATTGGGTTGGGTATATACTCTACTAAAGCTTTTAATAGTTTAAATAGAATACCAGTGTGACAAAGTCCATATTCCAAAGGTTTATAGATTCTTTACATGAGTACGGAAAACCCTCCTGAATTTAAAGTTAGTAAAGTTAGTTCCCACTCCCAACTATACGTTTCGAAGCAGAGCCTTTACCGCTACATACAACTATATAACCGCTTGTGCAATAAATGGTCTTGACTTCATGGCGAGAGTGTTCCTGACTGAATTTAATTTTTAATCTACTGGAGGAGGAGGATGCAGACTTTTCAGAGCTACACCACTGACCTACCAGCAGCAGCAACCACTGTGGAAAGATCACTCACAGAAATACACTTTCAGTGACACAGATACAGTATAGCCTACAGAGTGCATACTGTGCACCGCGACACCAGAGAGCACGGTAACTGCTATCTGTTCTCATCTTTCACTGTTTCTTATCTCATTCAGACAGTTTTAAAATATAGCACAAGAATCTTTGTAATGTAGCAACAGCCAATCCTGGACACGCACTTTTAAAGACTGAGTATTTTCCACTTTCTCAGCAATTTTATGCCATTACTTGGTGTCTATGAAACAGTAAAAAACAATGTTTAGAAATATGAGGCCCTGCTTGGATTGGCTGGTTGTTCTGGGTGCCCACCCACCTCTAGCTCCAGAAGCAGCACATTCAGCAAATTCCACAAGACAATTTAATAATAATTTAAAGATAATTTGATGATTTAATGATAACCTAAATTGGGCTAGGCTGAAAGTTAACCCAAGTAAGTGGAGGAGCATCTCCATTTTTGAAAGGAAACTGGTAAACAAAAGGTTCTACAAAGATAAGGAAGCAATTCCAACAGTTTTAGAGACGCCTGTCGAAAGCTTGGGAAGGTGGCATGATGCAACCCTAAATAACAACAGGCAGAATCAGGAGATAAGGCAGGAGGTAGTTAGAGGCACTGAGGGCATAGAAAGGTCAAGACAACCAGGCAAGTTAAAGATGTGTTGCCTGCAGTTTAGCCCATTACCTCGGTTTATGTGGCTCTAGACAGTATACGAGTTAACCTAACACAGGAGTTCAAATGTGCAAAGGTGAGAATGGAGATGACACTGAAATCAACAAAAGATTGTACAGTTAGGAGTACGGCGCCAACTGTACCCGCAGTTCAGCAGGTGCTCAGGAATAGGGATGTAGGGCAAGTACAAGGGCTAGGCAGAGGGCAGCCTTTATGGAATAAGGTGTCTCCACCAGGGAAAAGAAAAAATAGTTGTGGAGCTAATGCATCAACAGGAGCAAGCAGCAAGATGTGCTGAGGCTGTCTCTTGGGCAAAGCAGGGTCAGTAGATAAATTAGGACAACATAGAGAGGAAACTTGTATGGTGTTATATGGATGGCAAATTGTAGATTGTACTACCATCTCCCCAACATCTCAGTCAATATGTTCAGGGATAAGCTACTCATATTTTGTCGGGATGCAAAATGAGTGTGTCCAAAAGTCGATACACCAATAACAAAGTGCTCAAGTACCTAGTAGCAGCAATTGAGGGCAAGAAGGTAGAAATGAATTCCTCACCTGACAAGAAGGAATATATTACAATTGGATTTGTCCATGAGGGAAAAAAGACTAGGAGTACTCTTTAACCAATGAACAGCTCTGCCTAAAGAGGAAGCACACTGACTGGGGCACAAAGCTGCTAATGAGGCCCTGGACCTGGGTTGCAGCCCGTGAAGCACATTTTCTACGTCTCTGTAAAATGTGGCACAGATGAAAAAAAATGTTTTTTTGTAAACCTGAAATAAATTTCGTGACGATTCTAATTGTAGCACTTCCACTTCCAGTTAAACTGGTTCCCCTACCTGTAGGCTGCGTCAATTCTCCACATAAGGAGGGAAACTCAAGGCTTGGCCATGATATTGGTTAGTGTCTGTGTGTGTATGAGTGTCTATGTGTGTGTGCATGTGTGTGGAGAAATTGGTTCATCTGCCCCTCCGTCACACCACATCCCAGAACCACCTAGAAAGATGATCAGGCTCTGGGAATATGCCTTATTACTCGTGACAGGCCATGTGACCAGTGATTTCACTCATGAAATGGGTCACCGACCGCAAAATCACACCTGGATGTTCTGATTGCTTGTCTTTAGCTATCACTTTGATTAGACAAGCTGAAAACACAAGCATGATAAGTTAAATAATAACCTGGTGAGTTGACTGACAGGCCAGTATGAGTATCGGCTCTGTTTAGGAATTCTGTAAATAAAATTAGCTGCAATTTAATGCAGTTATTTATATTTAATTTAATCATGTCAGGGAGTGCACAGTATAGTAACATGCATTAAATGGTTATGAAATTAGCTGTAATCCTCTCCGCTGTTCTGCACATTTCAATTGGCTGTAGTTGAGAATAAGGCAGCATGGAGTTCCAATAGAGATTTTATTCTGTCAATACCTGCAGGTCAATCTTTATCCAAGAGTCTTCCAAAGATTTGACAGAGCTAAGACTCAGGGTAACAGTCCTCACAGGGAGTTTGAGATCCCTGAAAATAGGTCTCTCTTTGCTTGTCTGTTTCTCTGCATCTGTCTTGCTCCCTCCCTCGTTCTCTTCAAACACAGATGGAGAGACAGACATACATACACACACACACACACACACACACACTTTTATATAGGATTATCTCTATGAAGCTCCAGTGGTGAAACTGATGTGGTTTCAGGCAAGGACGTAACCACAAGGCTAACTGTTTGGCTGTGGGCTAGAGGTCCCCATAGTGTGTGTGTGTGTGTGTGTGTGTGTGTGTGTGTGTGAACATGCATTGAAGTGTGAATGCACCTGTTGAATAAAACTCTGATGTCTCGTCTCTTTGTTGAGCAAAAGGAGTTTATTTACATGCAGCATGGAGAGAAGTACACAGATGCAGTTCTCTGAATGGGAAATACCTAGACAGGTGTTATTATAGAGACAGTGTAAGGCAGGGATGGATTTTTGCTCATCTTCAAGGTTATTCTTCTAAACCCAGTGGGAACAGGTTTTAGCCAGCTGTGTGATACATTACATTGCCAAAAGTATGTGGATGCCTGCTCGTCGAACATCTCATTGCATCAAAGTTGGAAGTACAGAATCGTCTAGAATGTCGTATGCTGTAATGTTAAGATTTCCCTTCACTGGAACTAAGCAGCCCGAACCATTAAAACAGCCCCAGGCCATTATTCTTCCTCCACCAAACTTTACAGTTGGCACTATGCATTCGGACAGGTCACGTTCTCCTGGCATCCGCCAAACCCAGATTTGTCCATCAGACTACCAGATGGTGAAGCCTGATTCATCACTCCAGAGAACGCGTTTCCACTGCTCCAGAGTCCAATAACGGCGAGCTTTACGCCAATCCAACCGACGCTTGGCATTGCGTATGGTGATCTTAGGCTTGTGTGCTGCTGCTTTTTGCAAAGGACTTTTGTTGCATCTCATCCCCCTTTCCGCAGTAAAGTAGAAATGCCCAAGGAAAGAGCTTAAGACAAGAACCTTATAGTTGCAACCATTGAAAAAGCAACCCCACACTGCATCTATCCAGCATTTGATTTGCAGGATTTTGGGTCCTAATTTTAACAGTTCAACTTGGGGATCAAGCAATGGCCAGGTAGCAGTCTGGCAAGCATACAATAAGTGGGAAAATAGCTACATCTGTCTTGTCAGGGTCTGAAAGCTTCAGAAGGCCTGCATTAGAGAGAGGTCCAAAAGAGAGATCAAAAAGCACGTGGATCACTTCAGACTAGTTTCAGTCTCCTCTGGCATTAAGGTTAAGCTGACACACATGCATGCATACACACAGCACACAAAAATACACATACAAACACACATGCAGAAATACAAACTTGTAGTAAAGATCATGTACTAAACATGTGTCTATACATACACATAGGTGCCATAGTGTGATTCATGCTCCAACTCCGAAGCCCATCAAAGCTTCCCTAGACACTGAACTATGTGCAGATCAATGACAGACAAAGGAAATACAAGTTTCAATGTGCAAGCAAAGAGTGAAACCAAAATCTTATTATTACACATGCAGTTAACAATCTACTCATGTAACATGTATTTTCAGTCATGTCTCATTACTTCCAATGACATTGCCCAGGTTAGTACCATTACAACATAATTACTTAACCACTACATAAAAGGCTATCAGGCCTGTATGGCCATTTCTGACTTCATGTTTGGCATGATGGCACACAATCAAAAATGTCATGTTTGGTGACAACAAGACTGTCAAAAAAGTTTCAAAGCTACTACGCTTAGCTGTCTAGGCTTTATATTAAATTGTAAATTGTATCGTATCTGCCTCAACAAAACACCAGCTAGGAAGATGCAAGGAAGCTATATGTGATTTTGAGCCCAAAATGAAGAGTATTGAATTTTATATTAAGAGTTTTTCACTGAACATTTAATCAAAGTAATCATAACAAACTTTACATTGAACAAGCAAATCAGTTTTCCAGAGAAATTTCCAATTGGTTCAGTGTCTGTGGTTGGACTGCATTCCATACATTTCTAAACAAGCTGACATGCTGGCAAACACAAAATGAACATTCAGACAAAGACAATTGTTTTGTGCCTTGGCAATGACTTCAATTCTGGCTGGTTAATCTCCAAAAACGGGCTTGATCAACCCCAGTTGCAACAAATCTGTTCTGTTCTCAAATTTCCTTGTTCATTAATTTATTGTCATCATTACACGACACCCAAACAACTTCATGTTGCAAGAGCTATAATCTATGATTTGTTCAGTTCATTCAGCAGCTCAGTTGCAAGTGTATCGGTTAGAAGATTCGCTGCTGAATCAATATCTTTTCTTTGGATTGAACAAAGTGTTCAGTTCCTGTGTCGGACAGAACAAATGTTCAGGCAGGCAGTGCCTCCTTTTGGTCAAAGAAATGTGAGTAATTGGTTCTTTCAGTTCGTTTAGTTTTTTCAACAGTGTATGGGTTAGTAGTTCATATGTTGTACCTGACTGAACGAACCCTTCAGCTGCAAAGGTACAAATGTGAGCGACTGGTTTGTTCAGGAGGTCGGCAGGTCACTTAATGAACCAATTCTGCATATGAGTCAGTGAGCGTTTACTCTGGTAACGGTTTTTACATGTCCATTTATTTTACAATTGTTTGGTACTGTCAGGTGAATCAAATAAGCCAGTCCTGAAACAATTCACTACTCTCAGACAGCCTGAAAGAGTGAGTAAGGAGGAGCATTCATGCTCTGCTGAAGGCCGACTAGGCCGAAATGTTAGCATGCTTTGTTTGATGGCCAAAATAAATTGGTGAAATTGAGGCACTGTCCCTGTCCTCTTTCTCAAAGTTGGTGAGTGCTACCATACATTTTTGGATGTTGTTTTTTGTAGTATATGTGTTTTGTTTTAGCACCACAATAAGAGCTTCCTGTTGGGAAGGCGCGTCCAACTCCTCCACTGCAATATTGGTCTTCCCAACATCCTCCATAAGGTGTTGTAACCAATTATAGAAAGTGTTGTAACCAATATTAGAAAGCCAGCCAAACTCTGTATATATGTCTGTATGTGAGTCTGTGTCTCGTGTGTCAAATGCTTGCGTGAGTGCATGTGTATATGTGTGAATGGCCCTACCCTTTGTGCTCATCCCAGCTGGTTGAGTGGACAGCATCCAGGATGATGAATTGAAAGTTCAGAAAAATATCTGTTAGAATTTGAAAGCCATGGAGGGAGAAAATTGGCAACAATGTCTGAGGCAGAATCCCTCACACCCTCCATTCATCATCCAGAGATAAAAGGTTAGATGGGCAGCTGGAGTGTGTGTGTGTGTGTGTGTGTGTGTGTGTGTGTGGGCTTGCATGCGTGCGAGAGAGAGAGAGAGAGAGAGAGAGATATGCTGGTCACACTGGGCGCATTGATGGATATTTGCTTTTTAATTATTAATCAACTCAGTTTATTTTGGGGTAATTTGTGTGCAATTGGATCAGTGTGTGTGTTTGTGTATTTGTGTACAGCAGGATGTGTGTGTGAGAAAGTGTATGTATGTGCAGAGAAAACAACAATGAAGTGTTGATCTGCATCGAGAACAGAAATAATGTGTTAATACCCGGTCACAGCAGGCGCACTGACGGGTGTTTGTTCTCCTGTTATTAATCACCTCACAGTTTATTTTGGGGAAATTTGTGTTCAGCAAGGTCTGTGTGCATGTGAATTTATGGATGCAGGCAGGTGTGTGTGCATGAGTGAGTATATGCATGTTGTTTCTGTACTGTGGGGGCCTGAAAGTTATCACCGTGTATGTGTGTAATTTGTGTAGAGCAGGATCTGTGTGTGTGGGTGTGTGTGAGAGAGAGATAGAGAGAGGGACAGAGAGTGTGTGTGTGTGTGTGTGTGTGTGTGTGTGCCTATGTGCGTGGGTATGTACAGTATGAGTGCACAGCATTTCTGGCCCAGTTCATAAACACTTCAGCGTCACCGTCTCACAGCAGGTGGTTCATTACACGGCCTGTAATTAGGCTGACTTGACTTTCTTCTGCTCCTGATTACAGAAACATATTGGTTTCAGTGGAGCATGAAAACCAGGCATTAGCTGTTGTTTTTTTGTTTTTACTTGTGATTTGCTGTTTTGCCGAAATGAATATGACCACATGTATGACCACATATATATATATATATATGTGGTCATACATTTGTGTCCAGTATATTTTGGCATTCTTTATCAGGACCACATGTGGTCATGCTTCTTATCTCATTATATACCTGCATACTGAAAGACTGTGGGAAAAGACTACATTTCCCGGTAGACAACAGCCAATCAGCCATCTTGCCCCAGATGAAGGGAATTACAATCAGCCAGGTGGGCGCGCATTGAAGGGAAAAAAAGACGTAAAGAGTGAATTCTGCAGTCCATGAGAGAGACGATCAAGGGAGCAGCCAGGGAGGCTGCCGAAAGCTCTGCTTAACATTTGACTACTGGAGATAAGTTTAAGTTGTGTTTTATGTTGCAATTTGAGTTAATCATTAAAAGTGAGTGTTTTCTCCTTGAAACTTGCCTGAAGTGTGATCTGTACCAGGAAAATGCCCTCAGATTGGGCTTGTGTCACCTCCCAATTCCCCTGAGGTGTCATATATGGTGGAGAATGAGGACACTCTGATCATCACGCTGAGTTGGAAAACATGAAATGTCAAGTGTGCCTTGAACTTTGGGAGTGGTTCTGACACAGAGATGGAGATGATGTGCCATTCCCCAGCTCAAAGAGGCTCTGGAAGAGGCCCATCCAAAGCCTTGGAAGAAATGGAAGATGATGAAGGCAGTGATGTCCCAGGAAGAGAAATGCATGAGGGCACAACTCTTCATACTGCAGGAGATGGGGAAATTTCCCCTAGCTACTGAAGAGCCATGCTAGTGCGACATGGCGAAGCCTTAGAATTACTGCGAGGACCCTGACCATTGGTGGGGTCCTGTCCTATAGCACCAGCTGCTTGGTGTGTCTATTGTGACCGGTAGGGCCAAGGTCTAGCCCAGTGTTTTTTCCATGACCCATGCAAAGCTCAAAGGTTGCGGGGGAGGGGTGGAAATAGTAGTGAAGGCGCTGAAACTGGCACCACTGAACAGAAGGCTGCAGAGGAGCCAGCAGCTATGTGGCAGGCAGACGCCCCAGTGATGTTATTCAATCAGCAGGTGGTATTGGCAGCTGAACCAGAGACAGAGCCAGACCCTGAACCTGAGGTGGCAGCTGAACCAGAGACAGAGCCAGACCCTAAACCCGAGGTGGCGGCTGAACCTGAGCCCATCCCAGAACTAGAGCTGGAGGTCGTTGACCCTGAGCCCAAGGCTGAACCACACCCAGGGAAAAAGACTTGTGAATACTGCAGTCTATAAGAGACGATCGAGGGAGCAGCCAGGGAGGCTGCCGAAAGCTCTGCTTAACATTTGACTACTGCAGAGAAGTTATGTTTTGTTATTTGAATTAATCATTAAAAGTGAGAGTTTTCGACTTTAACCTGCCTGAAGTGTGATCTGTGCCAGGAAAATGCCCTCAGATTGGACTTGTGACACCTGACAAATTCCCCTGAGGTGCCACAATACAAATCGTCAACTGAACTGGACTCATTCCTCTCTTGTGTTCTGTCTTTTCTTTTAGCCTCCAGTGTTTACTATCCACTGAGGCACTTGTATGCTAATGCCAGCTACATGTAGGGCATGCCCTTTGCTCTGATATTTCTAAGTTACAGCCTGAGGAAATATGGTTATGGAGATTTAAATGCCTTCCTGTTGTGATCGCAGACATGAGGGGACTCACAAAGAGACATCTGACCTGATCTGAAAAACAGGCAGAGGAGAGGTTACAGTCAGTGTCCGGCAGAAACAGTCTTTTTTTTTTTTTTGAGGGTGGTTTAAGAGCTGACATCACCATCCCCACCCCACATATGCTTCATTTTAGAATACATAAGAGGGATCAGAAAGACACCCCAGTGTCGGTGTGAGCTGTATTTTCACAACAAAAAATCATATTCCATGTACTCTTCACAAAGCATTTTTGTGAACCACTGCAATTTAATCAACATTTAATGCTTTTAGACTTAATATCCATTTTCTTGGCCCTTAGCTGGGTCAGGATGACCAGCAGGGCAGGCAGAGAAGCAGACATCATTTTTTGAAACACCAATTGGAAAGTTTGTTATGAAGAAACATTTACAAAGAAATAAAATGTACTTTGATAGTGTATAAAATGAGGCTCTGAGTAGTTGATTCAGAATACAAAACAAACAAAACTCCATTTGACCTCAGGCAAGAGACAAGGGGGAGGGGAATAGGCAGGGGGCAGTTTGTGAGGATGAAGAGTTGTCGTTCCTCTATTTAATGCATTCTCATTGGTTGTAGATTACATGACATGGCAAACAACAATGCACCTGCCCACCATCTCTTGTTCAGTCTGAATACTTGAAACAAGGTAACCGGAGGTAAGGTTCCCCGCCCCCGGAGTCCCGGAGTTTTTTTTCAAATAAGTTAGAATTCCTCATTTCACAAGGTTAAAACATGCAGTCCAGAAGCAGGACGTGCCCCCATCGGCTCTGATATTTCCATGTGACTGGTTGAGGGATAGGAGGTATGGTGATCAGCTACCTTTCTCCTCTGGCAATCACAGTCATGAGGTGACTCGGTAAGTGCCACCTGACCTAGATACTGGGTAAGAGCAGTTGGCAATGGAGAGGTGGGGCAGATAAAAGGACATTTAGAAGTTTTACAGCATAATCATTGACATATTTTATTTGGCATCAAAATATTTGTTGAGAAATAAGCAGGTTGGGGTGATGAGCCCAATAAAGATATGAACTAAACAACAAAACTAAAGAATATTTTAAAAATCTGATCAAATAGGGCTTCACTAAGACCAAGGACTTTAGCTTAGTATTTGCCCAATGTATGGGTCTATTTTTGGTAATGGTGCACAACCCTGTGCACCATTACCATGTGTCAGTTTGGTGGAAGAAAAAAAAACTTCTGTGGTGAAAAAAATCTATAGCAGAAACAGCAGCTGTTTCATGATTTCTGATGGGATGATCTATCAGTTTGATTGTCAAGGAGCTGTCATATCAGAAGGAGTTATGTGTCCATTTGGCTTCAATCACTTTCACTAATAAAGACAGGAGGCATAAGGCTCACAGCCTGTTGTACCTTGGGATGATGGAGATTGAGCAAAGAGAGATAAGACAAGACAAGTGATGAGAACAAAAGCAGAGAGGATTGAATTGGGTTGGATAGGATTTTCTTTCTCTCTCTCCTCTTAAAACCTCTGGAAAGTTGGCTTCACATAGTAAAAATGTAGATATGAAAACAGCTAATCTGATTAGACCATTTTCTCAGGAATGCTGGGGCACGGTCAGGCCACGGTTGGTGGACGACTCCCTGTCCAGTCCTCCTAGCTATGTCACTCAAACAATCTGACATTGCTACAAACAACAAGACCGAAGAGATAGCACAAATGGAATGGGTAACCCTTTTCTTTAGGAACCTGCAGATCCAGATTTGCTGAATACTGAGGCAGAGGTCCTGCCACCAGCAACTTCACAACCTTGTTCTGTTCAGATGGCTACTACGGTGAGTTACACGATACATACCACTAGTCATATTATTCATTGATAGACCTGATTAGCAGACACACCTGATTTATACTTTCGCTATACTTTTTATACTGGCTGTCCACTATAACTATTAATAAATTATTACTGGTAGGAGATTGCTGATGTCAGATATATCCCTGTATATTTCCCCCTAATTTACAGCCAGTAACAGGAAATATGAAATTGATATTTTCCGAAATTGGAATGTAATTGAATTCACATACTCGTATAAATTACCTTTCCATGGGCTTTAAAGTAATAATCCATGACATGTTCATATAAATAAATGCTGTTTGATATCACATAATGGTGATTCAACCTATACCCAGTTCAGGAAAGATCCTCTGGCCCACAAGAGGTGATGTGTTTTACATTTACGGAAGCAACAAGAGCAGTTTGTTTGGAATAAATAGCTGAAGAACTGGGCTGTTAGCGTGAGCAGCATTAGTCACCATAATTGAATTGAATAGAACAGTACCTCAGAACATCTCTGAGCCACAAGTAGAGTGAGCATCGGCATTCATCACTTAGGAGTGATGCAGATATTGCTTTTTCTCTCTTGGAGTGGTCGGTTTCAGTACCATTAATTTGTTGCAGTCTGCACTGAGTCATTTCTACGTAGTCTGTACAAAGGTGTAGGTGTAGTGTGTAGTGCTAACATTACTATAGGCAGTGTGGTGTGGGGTAGCACCAGCGGGGCAAAACACACACAAGGACTGGCGTGGTGGGGGGCTTTATTACAGGGGGGCTTTATTGAGGAAAAATGAACAAAAGAGCTGAACCAGGCAGGCAGAGTGTGGAGGAGTGGGTAGGGAGCCAGGGAGGTCCAGTGCATCGATGTGGGGGCAGGTAAGAGGAGGAGGAAGAAAATGGGCAGGCGTCCTGGTTGCCTTAGGCATTGTTGGGGGT
>CABFOQ010021654.1:36076-58775 GCA_900660455.1 Gephyroberyx darwinii | reverse complement strand
CTATTGCAAACCAGGCTCTCCTCGCTAACAACCGGGCTAGTTTTGGGATGGGTCCCGCTGCTGCCCCGGCCGGTACGGACCCGGAGGGGGATGCTTTCGGGCCCTCAATGTTGAGCTCGCCTTTCTCTGCGGTTCCAGCCGCGACTAGAGGGAGGCTGCAGACGTACACTCAGGGAATCCTTCCTGCCCCCCACCCCAGGCAAGCCTCCCAGAACTACAGCTGTCTGGAGGGCGGACAGATAGCGAACTCTGCAATAGAGCTGCAGAGGTCCAGGTAATTGTGTACACAACTGGGTAGTTTGTTTTACTGAACAGTCTGTGTCATGGTGAATATAAGTGTGGGTAAAAATATTCTGACTCTGGAGACGATCAGCGCATTAGACTGGATCTTGATGTGATCATAGCTGGGCTGGGTTTCCCAAAAGGATCTCAGCAATAATATTGTCTCCATTTCATTGACAAGCATGCAGTGAAGCCAACAATCCTGAGACCTGGGACTCCACTGTCAATATTTTATTTAGATAGTCTTTGTAGCCTCTTACTGCATGTTGTTTTGTCCAGTTAGAACAATAAGCACCACCAGCAACAATTCATTGTTTTTTATTGCATTTCCTAGATAAGCTGGAGAATGGTTCCTTGTGCATGTCACATTTCAGCAAATGTCCAGGACACCAGTTATTAAATGAAGGCAAAAGGCCACAGAAGGTGACAGCTAACCTGCGTATCCAGATGTTTCCCCTCCAGTGGGTAGATCAAGTGTGTGGGCTGACTGATTCATTTCTTTAGAAACAACTGGGGGCCTGAATGAATGAACTCTGATCCATTTAGGAACTTATTTTCTGGCAGATTTTCTTACTGATCCAAGTTATGTTAGAAACCAACTTCTAAGCGAGACCTAGACACAACACGGCAAATCATTTCCCCCCCCAGCCTCATGACTCATTGGTTTGCATAGAGACAGATATGTATGACTGCAGGTGTAACAGCTGTGGAGTCCTAACCTAGTTTCCCTGAGAAGCAGCTGAGCACACCTCATCAAGTCCAAGAATAATGCTGCATCTCTCTCTCTCTCTCTCTCTCTCTCTCTCTCTTTGTCCCATCTAGTAAACTACAAAATATTTTTGGTGAATGTCATTTCAAATCCTGGCACACACCTGCCGTGTCCTTGAGTAAACAAGTAAACATCCTGTAACACGACACCCACGTATAGATATACACTACTCAGGCTTGAGGCGCCGAGTGGAGGGTTTTTATGCTGCCTCTGTGTGTACTTTTCCTATTGGAAGCCCAAGGAGACCTCTGAGTGTTGCTCCACAGCAGGACAGCTGTCAGTAACAGTCGTCTCATGGTTCTCTCACTGTCAGGCCCTGCTGTCAGATCCTATTCACTCTGGTCTACCAAAGAGGGCCCTTCTCTTGCCCAAGTCCTCTCCTCCCTGTGGGGCCACGTAGCTGCCAGACTTCACAGGAAGCCCGGCGTCATGATGAAACTGTCATTAAGCATTTCAAAACCAAACTAACAGCTTCTGAAAGCCTTCCTAAGCTAATGCCATATTTTAAGAGTGAAAAGGGTACAAAGGGTAAAAAGGGAAGTTTATATAACATTGTTATAGCACTCAAGACACCATGAAACACTGGTGAATGCTCCGTTTACAGTTCTCAAAATTCATTGTGAGAATTGCATGAGATTCATTCATTCTCAAAATGTATTTTGCAAAAAAACACCATTTGATACATTGAATTTCTCACTTTTTACCAATATTTTGCCTATTTGGCTCGTCGTTTCCAGTCACCTGTGCTGTTGTGCAGTTAGGAGATGCAGTATGATTTAGTCAAATACCGTACCCTGGTTTTGTTGTGTGCTTGGTGGATATCGACGCAAGCTGAATTCTAAACCGTGGAGAAGTAAGCAACCTGTTGATGAAGCGCCGCCATATTCCACCGGCGTGCAGACAGACGACCGCTCTGCACAGTGCCTGGTTTGTTTTCTCAGGGCAGCTGGTGGAAACGTGTGCAGAGGTCCCTGGCTGGGAAAGGCAGGATGCCCAGGCTTTCTGAGAAGCTGCCTGGCTCTCTGCTCTGTATTTTCTGTCCTCCACTTCCTCTCCCAGGGGCATCGGAGACACACTCTCCCCTCAGACTTTTGGCCTACAGTCCTGCTCCCATTCAGGAAGTCACGGAGCCTCTGATGTGTCGCCAAACAAGACTTTCTGAGGCCAAAGCTGGTTTAGACCATCCTCATCTGAATCCAATGCGTGGAGATGATGAATGCTCTCATATATTTTTTCCTCTCCTCAGCATTTGTTCATCATGAATCAGCACATCATGAGCCGTGTTTTTAAATATACCATACCCATTACCATCTGGCCTTATCAGCCCGAGGTGTGGATCACATTTTCATTTCATCCTTTTCCCCTCCTCTAAACATAGGCGGGCCAAGTCCTCTCACGTTCTCTTTTACTGTATTTTAACGAGGATTTTCACCCGAGGCAGCAGAGGCCGAGGCCGGAAAACAAGCAGCACAAGCCATTATACTTGTCTTTTGGAGTCTTGTGCGATTGGGTCACATCCTTCTGGTTATGGAGGTTGATTGTTGTTCGCTGAAGTCATGGTTGGCATAATGGCGTGGTTACATAAGAATGCTTCACTTTCCTCCACTGGATCTCTCAATGCCTAAACTGTCAGCAAATGCTCTGAAAAAAGCCATAGGATATGTTTAAAAACCACCATAATCTAAACCAGACCGGCAATTACTGGAAAGATCAGTTAGACAGACGAGGCTCAGCAGCAGTACGCTAGTTTCAAAATAGAAATCTCCACACTGTAACTACTTACAGTATGTTTCTATTTTGAGGGTGCAGTATATTTCTATGTTCCCAGGTTCTACACGCCAGAACTATTTCAGGTGTGATTCTGTTTTCATAAGTTACACTCCACCCCAATACCCAGTAGCAGAGTATTTATCTGCTAATACACCACATTTGTCGTAATGCGCTTGAGGGCCGAACAAATTTGCTCTAATGAGGATTTTTATCGTAATAATTTCCGTTTGCCCGGTCTGTAATTGTGAGAAGAAGCCTGGAAGATTACATTTATTTCCACTCGGTGACTCGCCAGCAACACGGGAGACAAAGTCCTGTGGCAAGCAGCCAACAGGGTGTGCGTGTGAAACAGTTTAATCTCCACGTCTGAATAGTCCACTTGAGTTGTATAGTTTCAATGCATGGTACATTGGGCAGGTTGAATATCGGTTGTTTTTTGTTTTTAGATGGAAGGAGATAGCAGTGTGTCTGCTGTACAAATATTTTATAATGTTACCTGCATTGCATTTGTGAAACGTGCTTGAAACAGAATCACTCGAGACAACAATAGCAAGAAACTCAGTCTGGCAGATGCTCGTCGTTGCTCTTTTGCCATTTTGAGTGTGATAAGTTGTGCTCCAGTCTCTTTGAAGCTTCTGACCAGCCCTTGTTAATGTCAAACTGGATAGGAGGATGGAAGCTGACTGATCCAACCCCAGTTGGCAGCATCAGCCTTGTGTCTGGAGTGAATGAGCGGTCTGGTCCGTGTTATTGTTTCCAGGATTTATACTGGCCTCGAAAACATCTTTTTCCAGAAACCGTGCTGCTGTTGTTCAAGTGACTGGATCAAAGTCCTCACAAGCGCACCAGTGTCCTGTCCTGCCCTCCCTCCAGCTGGTGTGTTTTAGGGGTCACTGGATATTTTGAAGAATAACATTAAATATTACTCAAGATGTAGAATGGAAAATCACGCAATGTTTGGGAAAGACTACAACCCTCTTCTTCTGCAGACTTTTTTTTTTTTTTTTTTTACATAGTAGCCTGTAAGTGCATTTCAAGTTTTCAGATGAGTGATTTTTTTTATTTCCAGTGTTATTACCTAAAGGCTGGAAGATGCAGTAGTGCTGTGCGCATTTTTTTCTTAGCCAAAAAAGTGACCATGCTCTGTTTCAGCAGTGCCTTGATACAGTTACCCACATTGACACCTGAGAGCCGCTCTTGGCCACCTCGCAAGCCTCAATGGAACAATTGGGGTTTCAGTGCTAGACAGTAATTGTATATAGTTAAAGACAGCGGAGCTAATTCCAGGTTGTGTAACATTTACAAGCCCAGCAGTGATATCGAGTGACCGCACAACTGCAAATGCGGTGGTTTTTGAAAAATATTCCAAAAGTCTGTTACAAGTTACAATGAAATGACAAATGACCTTTCACCTTGTTAGATAATCCTCCATATAACATACAACTATTTAACAATACATGCCAAATACAATTCAAATGTATTATTTTCTCTGGATTTTTTTTCATTTTGAGGAATTATGCACAAAACATTTTTGACCTTTAGAACACTTTTGAGCATAATGTCCCACCCAGACATCATATTTCAACCAGAAGTATGTCAAATTACGGAAGGAAGACACCATCACAACGCTGTTTCCTTGTGACTAAAATTGTTCCTTTTTCTGAAAACGTCATTTGGTTGAAAGCTATTACAGCACTCGACTTGAGGGAGATCTGATGGACCATCAAAGAAAACTAGAGCAACCTAGTCTTCCTTATAGATCCTTATCCGGCCAACCAATCCATCGCTCAGGCTTGTCAGTCAAGGGGGGGGCATCTTAAGACTGACCATAAATCACATGATCCCGGCTGTCTGACCTTCAGGCAGAGGTCAACCCCCTACATTATGACCCTTTGACCCGTTCTGGCAGAGACAAGGTTGATGTCTGTTGCCTATCTCTCCCTTCACTCAGACTATGTATTTATTTACCGTTCATACCTTATGTCAGACCTTGACATGCTGCCCTACATTTTATGATTATTAGGGTAATAACTTACAGTACAGAGGGTTAGGCAAGACAATGGGCCTCTGTTCCTCGCCTGCTCCAACTGTCTAGCTCCTCATGTAAACACTATCTCACCACATCTCCTCTGCTATACAGCGTTCACTCGGCTCGTGTTGGTTTAAACCCTGGGAGCTCCTCAAGCACAGAGTCATCTTCCGTTAATCTGTCCATTTGCTCTGTCATTTATTAACCAGCCACTCTGGGTGCACTCCGTGGTCTCAAACGCTCACTGAGGAGATGGGTCAGGTCAAGTGTCATCGACTCGCCTTGACGCTGCACGGTGCACAGCATTATAACATATCTGGTACAAATAAAATAGCTGGCGCAAGATGATATTTGATGTCTTTTATTTACCACATTGCTTGTAATAATACTCTGATGTTAGACCCTCTGCCAGGACGTGTGTTGGTTTTGTCATTTGTCCATTAATTTGCAGTACATTAAATGTGGTCAGTTGTTAAGCAGCACTAACGAGCTGGATTATATTGTTATGGTGGTCCTAGACATGCAATTACAACTTTGTTTTGGAACGGCTCAGGCACGCTTAGATCACACATGTGGGCTTGTTTCTGAAACTGGCAGCTGATTTTTATAAAAGTGGTCCAATAGAATTTTCCTGTTGACTCATGCAAACACAAGTGTGAAATAAAGGCCGTCTGTGACGAAATGGTGTTACACCAAGTGCTTTAAGAGCCAGCTCCTTATCCTCTTACCGGCCCCCGGTGCCTGATCCTGGAACATTTTCTGTGATCTCGCATCAATAGTGTGCAAGATTCAGGAGCGATTATTGACCGCGCAGGCAGATTGGTGTTGATTGATAGCAGTCATAACTAGACTATGCCAAATTCTCGCAACTTAGCTTTGTAAATAAACCACTGAGCAATCAAAGATAGAACACAGACCATAACAGTTTAACGCCATGGATTTACCTCTGGACACATGAGATTTACTCATTACCTACAAAATGTTTGTCGTTGGAAGATGAATGATAGGAGTTATCTTCCATGTTTTATAAATTCTCAATGCTTTACCAAAGTTCACATTTTCCTGGATCAGCCTGGTCAGTGTTTGTGGGTAGCAGCGTTTTCCAGTTATTGACCTATTGCTTTGCTCTAAGTAGGAAAATGGAGATATACATAGGTAGAAATTCATTTGTGGGTGAATGCAGATGCCTTAGTTTATTCCACGAGTTACACTGACCCCAATGTGTGAACTAAAGGGATTTTCTGTGACTACTCTTGCCTTTTTAGGCATTGTTCTGAAAGCCCATGATTGGCTGCTATGACTATGTGAGGTCAAATTGCTTTACAATGTCATAATGTTTCTTTGTAATGTCAAAACCAGTTCTTCACAAGCATAATCATTCCTAAATTTAGTGCAATATGCCATCGTTCAATCCTTTAGTTACACAAGTTACACATAAAGGACCATTTTTTTCTCTTTGGAAGAACAACAGTTGGTCCAGTCAAGGTTTTCTGAATCTTATGTTTTTCCATATCTCCTAACTAAGTGCTTTGTCTCTGCCTGTCTTCCCAGACGAAGACTCATCTCTCAGCGCTCCTCCCTGGAAACTCTAGAGGACATTGAGGAGAATGCTCCTCTACGCAGGTACTATACTACACAGGAACACTGCTCAGTAATTTGGTCCCCAGAGGTGTTTTCCCCACTTTGTCTTGTACTATGAGACCTTCAGCTCCATGTAATTTATCCAACTGGCACAATTTCTCTGTTTTGAGTCGCTGATGTTTGTGTTTGGTCTACATTTTAGATGCCGAACCCTATCGGGTTCACCCCGACCAAAGAGCTTCAAGAAGGTCCACTTCATAAAGAACATGAGGCAACATGATACGCGCAATGGAAGGTATGAATGCAAACAATGCCATCCCTTAATCAATACAAGCTCTCAATGGATAATGGCAGGCAGCCCCAGTCAATGAACTGCAGTTTGAATGTCTCTCAGATTTCAAGACAGATCCTGGGCAAGCACACCTAGCCTATTTGTAAGTTACAGAAGAAATTTGGCTATTGATTTGTTGAGAGACTACAGGCTCATTGGGAATCCTGTCCATTTTCCTTCATATGATCTGGATCCAGTATGACAAAAATATTTTATTCTAACCTTTTTATTTGATCACTGTTATAAATCAGGAATCACACCATGAAGTCACTAAACTCATAAGAGCTAAATCACACAACATATCACACTGTTTACAAAATGATGCATGAGGCTCACACACAGATCCCTGAACAGACACACTTTGGCACAGTGGTGTTGAACTTGCTGATTTTGTTTTTACGGCATGTGTAGAAAGTAATCAAACCCACGATTGTTGTGTAGACCAGGCCAGGAGAACTATTAGATTAGATGCTGTACTAGGGGGAAAAAATTCAGTTGAATGTTTTGAGTGTAGACCTGTTCACCATTCTCCACTTTACAGGGTTATCTTACATCTTACATCTTATTCAGCATTTGGCTGGTATGGAGTGGCTGACTTTGTGCATAATGTGGCACAGTAACCCAGACTGAACCTCAAAGCAGGTATTTTGTCTGGATGATCAGCATACCATTTGATAAGTGCCATTTGTTAAATGAAGTCATTTGATAGATTAAGTTTTCCTCTGTTCACTTCTGCCTCGTATCCAGTGCCATATCTGATGTGGTGTAAAGCTGAGCTGGATTTAGCGCGCCATTTAGGAATTGCTTGTCGATTAACTGATGCTGAAACAATCGGCATTTTGTGACTCAGGTGTTGTTTATGCTCTACTGGCCTGTTTAGCCGAATTGTAAGGTTGGTGTCTGTGAGTTGTAGCTATTAAAAGATAGTAAAATAAGAATTTGAAGGCCACTCCCTTTGTGCCATTGGCGTTTTGTCATTTGGACACATCACTGACTAGATAACGTTGTCTGCACAAGCGCAAAATATTTTACTTATTTTAAAAAGATCTTGTAACAAAAATGCATCATTGTTGCCCCCAAACCACTGACCACATACCACATGTGCTACTGTTACTGTAAACACAGGCCTCCTCGCAGTCACCGAACAACACACACTCATCAGGTTTCACCTCATTCTCTTCATCCTAATTATTTACTTTTTCCAACTTAACCTGTAGATCTCATCAGATAGATGTTACTTAGCTTATTTACCATTTTTGTTTTTTATAGGATAGTCCTTATCAGTGGCAGAAGATCCTTCTATAGTGTATTTTCTGTCCTGCCCTATCGAGATTGTAGCCAAGCAGGGTATGTATCCGACAGCATGCCAAACTCTGTAATTTCCTCCAGCCTGTGCTCCCTCTTTCCCTTTGTTCTCTCATCCCTTTTTTCTGTGGATGTACTCTCCTTTAACTGGTGATACATTGCTAAGGGTTGGTTTTGGTTGATGCATTTTTACCCCAAAGTAAAATAAAAAATAAATAAGTAGCCGGCGGGCTGAAATGGGCTTAAAAGGCTTATTCCCATGTATATGTACCCTACATTATAGCCTAATGCTTATTGCTTGTATCTCTTTTCCATTTTTGCTCAGTTGGCTCTTGGACACTCATCCTTTTTGTTCAAGTCAACCCATTTTTGTCCGTTGCAACTGTCGCTGGCTTTGCTGTTGACCATTTAGGATTCACTTTGCTCTCCTTAGATCTTTAACTTCACCAGTGATTCTTCATAATGCTATTTTCATGTGTTGGTTTAAGACTATAAATGATCCATGAAGCTGGATGACTGGTGTTTGGGGTGTACACAGACATGACCGTTTGTTATTAACCATTTTTGTTGATTCTTTGCCTGGGTTTAGAGATTACATTTCTTGGCACTAGAAGAGAAAAAAGTCTCTGGCTTATCTGTAGAGAACGTTTGTTTCCTTTCTTAAAGCAACACAAGGCTCCGTGTTATGGGAGCCTATAGTATCTCTCAGAGGCTCCAGACTCCCACCTGGCCTGCATGGGGTCCAGCCTTGGTTCTGACGTGTTTTGGAGGAAGTGGAAGAGAAAGGGGACAGATAAACGGCAGAGAGTACAATAGACAGAAAGAAAAGCACCACACTATTGCTTACTGAAGAGCATAAAAGGCTCAAACCAGTTATGGAATTTCCTAAGCCAGCCAAACAGTGCAAGGTCAAGGGTTGATGAACCCCCAGGGCTATCCAGTACGCACACGTCTGACTGCCCATTGCTGCTAATTGACAGTTTACGGTCAGGCTCTGGCTGGCTCAGTCAAATGTTGTGACTGCAAAATGACACTTTATTAACAGTCGACTAGACAGTGCTCTTCATAACAAGTTGTTTTCAGACATTTAACAATCAGATTAGTTGTCCTCCTCTTATTTTTCTGTCGTGCCCCAGTTACATGTATTGGTTTAGTGTAGGGCTCATGATAAGTAAGTGATTCAATTATATTGCTAATTAGCTCAGGCCTCTAGAGAATTACTTCACTGAAGTATGGGAATCCTGAATGCTGTTGGGCTCTAAAGTAGGTAGCCAGCAGTGGTCCAATTTCTTCCCTTGAAGACTTCTAGTCCTGTTTTTTCAGATATTGAAAGCAAATAACAATAGGCCTAATTTCTTTATCCATGTTTAAGCTTTTGTTGATGGCAATCAATTTATTAGCCTGAAGCTTGATTTAGTACAGATGCTGTACAGTCCCACGGTGTGCAGCATCAACTGTTGCTGTAGTTTAATTGACTAGAGGCCTGGAATAATCAGGATTACCACGTCATTCCCCCAGTGTATCGTCAAGAAGAATAGATCCACTACTGTATTGCTGCGCTTTGTCAGGTTAGCTGTCTTTCAGTATCATAACATAGTGGCGTGTTGTTTCGTTAGCATTGGCCAAACTTAATAAATTACACATCTTGCTAGCTTAATCTAGTTGTGACTGAAATATTTGCTGGCAATTTTTTGTTTTGCCGCACATAGATTAACCACAGCAGTTACACACATTAGTGAAACTGTAACAATGGGTGAGCGAGCATCACTCAATATGAGGTGAGAGAGTATAGTTCAGTTTACCTTGGAACAAACTCTGGAAGGACAACTCAACAACTGTCACGTACTGACTAACAGTGACAGTTGGAGCTACTCCAACCCATAAAATGCACAATTAAAATTCACTATTAAACTAGTTAGTCAAATATTGACTACTGTCATCAGCATACGCACGGCCAACTGAAATGTGAGAGAAGGCAAGTTAGGTGTGCAGTAAGGGAGACAGCCAATCAGATAATCATCTTTTCTTGGTGAATACAAGGAAGGATTGTATGAGTTTAACAAAAATTCCAGTATGGTTGTGTGAAAATACATAACTATGTAAAATTTTCACACTAATTGAACTGATAGTTCTTTCTAAATTACAGCAAATCAATTTGATAGTGCAGTGATGTATAGGGGTTGAGTGTCTGACCACTGACTGACCCGAATTTGGGAAAAATTAGCCTGGGCCTTAGCACTTTGCTTAGATAATAACACTACTAACATTGACATGTTTGAAGTCTGTGATTGCATGGCCTGCATGCTGCTCAGCAATATCCACTTTTTCCTTTGATTTCCTCTCTCTCTCTCCCTTCTCAACAGACTGAAGTACAACCTTTTGTTTTCTGGTTTACTTCATAGAAAAGCTCTCTCCTTGAAAGCTTTTTGTCTATTGAATTTCCCCTTTTTTATCTCCTCATCACTGTTCTCTGAGTTTTCTACTGCCTGGGGATCTCCATGTCTATGATGCATCTGTCAACATTGTGTCCTGATGTACCTGTCCACCAGATAAAACTGTTTTCATTACAGCAGATTGGCCCCACATGTCATCACAACACTAAGTCATGTGAGGGCCCACTATGTTATGTGTTTTATTTATCTGGGCATATTTCAAATTGGAAACAAGACTGGGGTGGGAAAACTAGGAAATCAATAATGCATCACAATTGTGCATTTTGCCTGTTGCTTTGATTATTAGTGTTTCAAAGTTTTAATAGTTGGAAACAGGTTCTTCACCTTCCCACCACCCCATTGTATCAGTCAACCACTATGGCAGGGGGTGTGAGTAAAGTTCAGGGCATGTAGATTTTCTGTCAGTGTCCTTAGTCTGCATAAGGTTTTACTGACAATGACCAAAAATCATCAATTGAATTAATTGCAGACAATTTGGTTTTATCATAGTAGTAATCCAAATATTAAAATGTACTGATTAACCATATAGGTCAGACTTTATTGAGGCGCTTCCATTAGTAAATAAGGGTTTGTGATGAACCCCTACATCTTTCATTTAGCATGTGATTGCCTCAGTTGGTGTTCTCAGCAGCAAACGTTGAAATGTTTGACCCATACAGTCAAGGGCTCTCCACCATTTGCTCCACTGGCACAGTTCCTCTGCAGCTTTCTGTTTTCTATTTTAGCAAATCTCCCACAGTAGTGTGGCATTTCGGCTATTGGTGATGCAACAACTGCAAGAGACTACTGCCCTGCTAGAAAGAAACCATACTCTCCTCCAGTCCGCCTCCCAAGGGTGCACTTAATTTCTAATTGCCCTGAAAAGCACCCAAAGATACAGGCAATCACAGAATCTAGGCCAGCTGATGAGTGCAGATCAATAGTGGGCCAATCTGACTGTGTGGTGGGGGAGTGCAAGTGAGCTATAACAGGCCTCAGCAGGAAGGTTAAAGAACGGGGTGCTAGTTGAAGAAGCTGCAGAGTGCGGTGTGAAGCATGAGAGCTCTAAAGGTCTTGTGCCCGGCAGGGATGTAAAGCTGGAAGGTGGGCGTCAGCGGCACCCATCGGGTGGCGTCAGTGCCAAGGAGATGGTGATTGGACTAGAGGGAGTGGAGTTGGGAGCTGATGGAAAGGTGAGAGACCATCTGAGGTGTGGAAAAAAAACAACTTTTACAAAACAGGGTACAGAGACACTGGCTATGTTTATATGTGCACAATAACTATTAACGCCATAGTGCAATTTAGCAGAAAACTTAAGCAAAAAACTTACAGAACATCATGAGTTACTTGATAACACTTGAAGAAATGTGATTAAGGTGTATACATGTTCTAACTGGTCTCTACTAAGGCGAGTAAGATCAGAGTATTCCACATGTTGCTGCTGTCACGTGAAAACCTTGTAATGTCCACTTTTCAGCCACTAGCTTAACTAGCCATGCATTTCTGACTTCATCTAATGGGTCCTGAAAGGTTTGCAGAACCCATTGCATATGATCACCAAAATTGGAGTTACAAGGTTTCCACATGACATCAGCGACA
Source organism: Gephyroberyx darwinii (assembly GCA_900660455.1). NCBI lineage: Eukaryota > Metazoa > Chordata > Actinopteri > Trachichthyiformes > Trachichthyidae > Gephyroberyx > Gephyroberyx darwinii. The sequence goes on along the minus strand of CABFOQ010021654.1, from coordinate 46,677 downwards.
TGTTATTGCAATTATGTTTGCTCAACTAAGCATACTCACACCAACGTAATCACAGTATGGTGTTGACATGAGTCCCGTCTCATATTATTGCCTTAACCGCATTGCAGTTGCATTTTTTTTTTTTTTGCGTGCATGGAAACATAGTCACTATTATGAGGCCTACATGTAACATCTTGTTACTTGTTTGGTGCCGTTTTCTGGCATATCTCCACCTGCGTCCACAGACTGTGTCCTATACCCAGTTCTTGTATCCTACCAATGTACTGGGTGGTCGAAGGAACACCATCGATTCCACCTCGTCCTTCTCCCAGTCTCGTAATGCCAGCCACCGTAGTCTCAGCCTGGGCCGAGCCAACAGCAACCAGAGCAGCCTAGATACAGGTTAGTCTGCAGCCAACTTATTCATTCAACTTAACCCAAGAAGCTCCAGGTACAGTATATTTATTATTTTTAATGTAATATAATGGCTTGTGAGTCAGTGAGCAGATTACATTTGCCCTAGTTTTCAATGGTCTTCACTACTGTTTAGTCTCTTAATCTTCACACTCTCACTCACTAATCTTATTTCATCAAAATAACAAGAAATCAAATTTGGATTCTGGAAATGTTTGCCACTAGCTCAACCTTTTGTTGTGCTTCTTGTCCTTGCAGGGAATGATCTGGGGGACTTTCGTGAGTACGACCCCAATCTGCTGGATGACCCCCAGTGGCCTTGTGGGAAGCACAAGAGAGTCCTCATCTTTCCCTCCTACATGGTGAGAAAACACTTTTCCATGAGACAACCACAACCACGCAGTGTTGTCCCCTGTAGAATGGAAAGGTTGTTTTGGTCAAGGACACCCCTCTCTGAAATAGATCAACCTCTGTTGACTTGCTTCCTTGTTGGAAATGTTGATCTCTATCAAGTTCTGGGATATCTCTCTGTTTTAATTTAATAAATAAAAAAATGAAAGCTTCCTGAGCTTTATTGACTGTTTTGGATAGGAGCCAGAAGGATCTGTTAGACCGTTCTAATCAGCAAGGTCATTTGGCCAAACTCTCTCTTCACTCCCACTCTCTCTGGGGTCCGGATGAATACACTTACTGTATCCCTGTCCAGTGGCCAGTAGCTGTTAAACAGCCACTGCACCATCATTACAGCTAGTGCAGTGTTTGTGTCTCCTGCTACTGTAGCCGCAGTGCTAATCGCTCTCTCAGTTTTCCAGGATAGAACGGATATTTCATTGTGTTTGGGGACCATCTCATTCTTTCCTGGGCTCTCTGTTTTTGTTACAGAGACTGGCAGAATACACAAAAAGAATCAAAATGGTTGAAATGTTCAGTCAAGGCCAGACAATGTTCCTTCCTCCAATTGCAAAAGCCCTGCATCTCACAACAATAGGTATTGTGTTTACTACAGGAATAGCACCAGAAAATTCTGAACATTTCAGTCCACCGGACGAACACAGGATACTTCGAAGACATGACTTTCCCAAACTGAACTTTCAAGTTGTACAAGCAGGCGATACCATCAGTGTTGCTTACGTAGCAAGCAGTCAGGGAACTCTATGTGAATTGCAATTCTATTCAGTTACATGTGCTCCGTTCTGGTTGCGGGCAAAACTTAACTTAACAGCATGTGGCTTGAATGTTAAATTTTGGCGCTGCAAAAACATGGAGTAAAGAAATGTTGTGTATGTGGTGACATAAGTAGGTGTGAGACTGACAATAGTAGACTAGTCATGTGAAGTCAGTGCTGTGCTGCCTTTTCTTGGCACCATAACCAATAATAAGCATTAGTTCTCCTTTATGCTTCCTGAACAGTTGCATGGTGTACAGGGTAGATACAATTGGCTACACTCCATGCTGTGCAATACCATACGTGCGTATTGATGTTGATCGTGATATTTATAGCAGTACATACAGCTATATATACAGTATGACATTACTGATCTGCTTACACTCAGTGGTCAGTTTATTAGGTACACTTAGCTAGTAGCAGCTAACTTAAAGTGGCCCATCGACTTCAAGGTGTGACAAGTTGTGCCTTCTGAGATGCCGTTCTGCACACCACTGTTGTACTAAGCTGTTATTTACATGCTTGGGACATACTTGTCTCCCCTGACCTCTCATCAAGAAGGCAAAAGATCCCTGCCGATTGGATGTTTTTTGTTTATCGCTTCATTCTCGGTAAACTCTTAGACACTGTCATGTGCAAAAGGAGAGCAGCCGCTTCTGAGAGGCTGGGACTGGCGTGTCGAACACCAATGATCATACCGTGTTCAAAGTCGCTAAGATCACATGTCTTGTCTGTTCTAATGTTGAGTTGAACTGTAACTGAACCTGTTGACCCCGTCTGCTTGCTTAATATACTAAGTCAGAGCCATGTGACGATATAGTGATCTGTTTGCATATGGGGAGGTGTACCTCAAGTGGCCACTGAGTGTACATCACAAGAAGCAAATGTAACGTAGGCCAGACCTGGGTCAAATAACATTTGTAAAAACTCTTTCAAATTATGTTTGTTTAACCTGCTCAGAGCACCAGATGGGTGGGGTACCACACTAGGACTATACTTCAGATAGTGACTTTCAAATACCTTTCTGTGAATCTGTAGATTCAGGCCTATTTTCACCTGCTTTGTCTACCTCCTGCACCAGCACTCAGTAAGCCTCGTTGTGATACACTAGTGTGTGAGGATCCAGTCACCTTGCTCAGTGAGGCCAGCAGCACTGTGGTTTTTCTGACACCACCTCTCATTTTCCCTTTCAGACTACAGTCATTGAGTACGTCAAACCCTCTGACCTCAAGAAGGACATGAATGAGACCTTCAAAGAGAAGTTCCCCCACATAAGGCTGACACTCAGCAAAATTAGGAGGTACAGTTGTCAGAAATGTATAGAATCTGTCATATTATTGTTATTAGTATTTTGCTGCTATATTCACTAATGTTTGCTCCTCTGTTATTTATGATAAGGATCATCTCTGCACTTTAATTTAACTGTCACTACTCGCTCACTACTACACACTTGTTTTTCCCTCTCTCTCATCCCTCTTTTCACTTTCCCACCCTGCAGCTTGAAGAGGGAGATAAAGAAGCTGGCCCAGGATGAGTGTGGCTACGAGGAGCCTACGGTGGCCATGGCTTTTGTCTACTTTGAAAAGCTGGTTCTCCAGGGCAAGCTCAACAAGCAGAATCGCAAGCTCTGTGCTGGTGCTTGTGTCCTCCTGGCAGCCAAAATCGGTGGAGATCTCAAGAAACATGAGGTCAAGCTCCTGATAGATGTAAGTTTTCCCACCAGAAGTCTTGCCTTGGGGCCTTGCTGAATATCAGTTTGGAAGTGGCTAGGCTTATGTTGTAATGGGATATCTAAGTAGTCAGGCTGCCACAATGCGCATAGAAGCAATATAAAGAAATGAACAGGGGAGCAGGAAAAAGTCATGCAGACACAGATTTAAGCAAATACAGCCGCAGGAGACCCATAGTCATTTTCAGTGAGGAAGAAATAATCCAAGCTCATGAAATCAGAACTTTAGACCAGATACCAATATTTACTAATACACAGGATCATGTTGCTATCCATTGTGCTATCAAAAACACTAAGTGTAACCGTAGCTTCTACTTTCTGCTGAATCTAAACCCAGATTTTATTTCCTGCCAGAAACTGGAGGAGAGGTTCAGAGTGAATCGCAGGGAGCTGATAGCCTTTGAGTTCCCTGTTCTGGTGGCGCTGGAGTTCAACCTGCACCTGCCAGAAAATGAGATCATGCCCCACTACAGACGCCTGCTGCAGACCTCCTAGCATTAGTGACCCATCAGGAGGACTACCGCCAGGTTCTCCTCCTGATCCCGTGGTTCCCACAGTCTCCACCCTTCCACGTCTCTCCTCATCTCTGTTTGACAGCTTCAAGGTACTGCTGGCTGTCGCAGAACTGCAGCTGTTCATCACTACAGGCAACGTTCTCCCTCCTCTCAGAGACTTGAAATCAGCCAAAGTGACACGCACTTCTAAACAATATTTTCACCATTCTTTGACTTGTACATTCTTCATCACTACACGTTTTGACAGACATGTGAAAGAAACGGTTCAACCTTCAGCAAATCAGTTGATTGTTTTTCTAGTTTGCGTGTTTTCGCATCTCTTCATCCTCACTTTGTATATCCGAGGCCTCTTTGGTTAAGAAGGTCATGAACAAGTTTCAGATGGTGAACTGTTTGTTTTTAGTTGAAGCAACCAATGATTGTAACATTTTTTTTTATCATCTCTTTCATTACTCTCCTCCTTGTAAACTTTGGTATGATTGGTTGCCTTCTGACTTGCATAACATTTGAACCAAGCCTGTATGTGGCTGGTTTTGGCTGGACTGTTATTTCTCAGAGTGACTCATCTTTTTGCAAGTCATCGTCCAGTTCCTCTTCACTAAAAGTGCACTTTTTGAATATCGCAAGACATGGAGCAGGGGACATTTTTCAGATTTTCAACGAACCTGGGAATCAACCCTCAAAAATAAGCTGTGTTCATAAGCACCATATAGATTTTCCCCATTGCTAACTTACCATTTTCTAGCCAACGTGATCCGCATGAAAAGTAATCAACACAATTGACTGAATGCAAGTACCTGATGGGATTTCCTCTATTCATTACAGCTGAAGTATTCCACTTGTTTTCTACCTGTCCAATGCTTGCTTTATGGCCCTATGGAGACCAGAGCCACTTTTATCAGTGTGTAATTCCCTGTGCTCTATGTTAGAGTGTATTGCCAGCACATTTACAGTGCTAGATTTGGGGTTGGGAAGGTTCTGGAGAATTGTTCAGGGGTGCGAAAATGCCATTAACCAAGAATCACAATTTGGTATTGAGAGTGGCAGGGTGGCAGCAGGGTGGCCTAGTGGTTAAAAGACCCTCCTTTGACTGGAGGACCCTGCTGAAGTGTCCTTGAGCAAGACACTGAATCCCTACCAGCTGCTGTTCTTCAGCTGACCCTGACTCGTGGCCTCCCTGGAGGGGGCAAGCAAAAGGAGAATTTCCCTACGGGGATCAATGAAGTGTCACTCGTTTTAGTATAACTTGAATTAGCATTGTGAATTTGAAATCAAAGGTGAAACGGACAGCTTTATCAGTACGACCAATTTAAAAAAGTAATGTTCTGTAACATTGTTGCCTAATGTTTGGCATGTATCTCAACTTGATTTTCATTTTGTATTAACTTGGACTGGATTATGTAACCTCACAAAGAACCATAGAGTATTGAGAGGCCACCAGATGAGGAATGTAGGCCTACGTGAAAAATTGTATTCAATGCTGCTCCAAGGTATTGATAGTATTTGAGTTAAAATGATCAATAGATTTAACCAAATTGTAATGAGAGGAAATGGATCATGCTGATTTAAAGTGAAATATAAATGAGCTACTTTCTGTTTGCAAGCCCAAAGATTTGCACACTAAAGACTTTGCAAGAAAACTCATGGGCGACACTCAATATGTGTGTATGTTTGTAAATAAACTGCTTCGCTTGTTCAATCAAAACGAGTCTGAAATAGTTTTTTTTTGTCCAAGCATGTGAATTATGTTCAAGCAGTCAATTCATAAATGAAGTGCCTGTATTATTTGTTTTTGCTACAGTAGAGCTGTACCTGGTCAAATAAGTGAAAACTCTCCGTAAATCTTAACATCACTTTCCTGTCAGATACCTCGCTCACAACTGAGGATTCACAAACGATGACTCGCTCCTGACAGACCTATTTAATAAACTTAATCAGGTGTGACTCTGGAAACCTTGCTTTGCTTGCAGCGCCAGATGGATGTGGCTCTGATGCAATCTGAGAGGGCAGTTTCTCATGGAGAGCAGGGGAGGGAGGGAACTCTCCTGTGCCTGACATGTATCCAAGGTAAACAAGGCCCACAGTCACGCCAGTCTCGTGCTGCCATCAAAACAAACAGGCCAGGCCTGAGTGTGGACACATGGCATACGTGGCTTAGTCCCCTCCATTGACGGCCTAATTCCCCCCTCACAGCCTCATAAAGGGGGCTATTGACAGCCCTTCCTGAACCCCGCTCACACATAAGTGACCCTCATTGTGAAAATATGTGTACCATCGTTAGGGGCAAGCTCCAGTCTATTGCCTTCAAAATAACAACATTTGGCTGAAACGGCATTTTGCCCCCTTTCCCTCATGATGCTGTGACTAAGGGGTTTTCCCTGGGTCCGGACCCCCACCACCCACCCCCCATCCATCCTACCCATTTATGGTAAATTGTAAACAAGGAAGTGGTGGATGTCGAAGTGTGTGTGGCCTGTTAACTGCTGTCAAGGACTGAGCGGGCCCCCCTGCATCAGTGTTACAAAATGACGGATGGGTGACTGCACCGGCTCGGTTTCACTATCATCACAGACAGATTTCTAGTGGGAACAGGTATGAGTCCACCTGGCCAGGTCAAGTCTTAACACCAGCTTCCCACAACTCCTTTCTGCGGTAACTGCAATCTGGTGAGTGTCTCATGTAACACCGACCCCGGCCAGGAGGGGAAAGCACTGCAGGTGGACTCGAAAATCTGATCCTCTCCCCATGTTTGAGATGGCTATCTAATCCCCTTTGTTCCACCCTAAGAGTCTATTTCGGAGACAACTGAGCCCGCTGTAACAGAAAACCAGTGACGCAAAACAGGACATTAAATGCTTCGTATGCTTATTTATTGATGGTTCTTTAGAAAACACTCAACTTTTTAAGCGGATAATGTGGTGGAGGCCTAAAGTGAGCTCAAGGACAACGGCGAGAGGACACCTGGGGATTAGCTATTCAAGGGCACAGGCCTATTGGTAACACGGTGTTGGTCAAAGAGTATGTATACTTACACTTAACAAATGAGCTTTAGACGCAGATGTGATGGTACACAGGTCTTTGAATGTCTAATGGTATCACAGAAATTGTTGTATGCCCCTAAACATCTGACATTATTGAATGGAGTGATTTAGGAAGCATAGGGTATCACAGCTGCAAAGAATTCAAATCGTAGCATTAAAATTACTTTATTTAACAATCAAACATTTTATTTTAAAGCAAAAATAATCCTGAATAACCCAAAAAGTAGTTACCCTAAGGAAACTCAATCAGTATAGATGGACAGCTTGGATGGAGGAACGCCTTCAATCTCCAGTACAGGAACATACATACGTACATAGTCTGCTTCAGTGTGTTAAGGTTTCACCCAGCCAGAGCCTTACTTATGAGTACTTACTAGATAACGTCACCATTTTTAAAGGGGTACGCCACTGAAATTGACTTGTGCGTTGCGTTGCTGTTGTAAATTCCTGACTTTTTTGGGAAGATTTTTCTCTGTTTTCTCAAGATCAGGAAAAATACAATTCCATGACATCATCAAATTATATTTCCTGAGCTGATTGAAACATGTTTTATGGACAGGCATGTTCCCATACCTATATTAAACATTTATTATTATTGTTATAATTATAGATGCTTAATATTGGTATAGTAAAATGGCTATCAATCAATTTTCTTACAACCCTCAATAACAAAATATTGTGTCTACTTCTACAGAATAACAACCTATGAGTCATTTAAGGTGGAATCCCTCTTAAAAATAACTACTCGAGGTGAAAGAGAGAATGTTCAACACTAGCACGATTTAACACTGTTGCTATAATATCTCCCAAGATGTATCAGTAAACTGACAGATTATTTTCTATCTCCATTTCTAATGATATCATAGTCCTAAAATAACAACAAATTGAATTCCAGGGATTGTTAATCCAAGGTCATGGTCATTCAGACCAGACAGAGTTGGAGCTCAGCCCATCAGACCAAATTATAAAATGAGAGCTCCTTTCATAACAAATTCTGTGTGACCTTGTACCTGGGAGATGGATAGCTACTTCACATAAACAACCATAAATGTACATCTGGTACAAACCCACAGCCTTACAGATGGTATGATGAGCACATGATGGAAAACTCAAGAAACAGTTTAGTAACAAAAATATTGAAGCCGTTTTATTGTGACTAGACTAATTAGACTGGCAATAGATGTATTTATCAACGTATCAATGTATTTTTCAACCCACTGCAGTACTTTTATGCCATTCATATCTTGTTTTGCCTTATGTATGTGTGCATCTAAAAGGTAAAGGTCTGTTGAGAGGTGAGCCTTCCATATCTTGCATAATACTGCACTCACCCCCTGTAGACACAGCTCACCAGCCCTGCCAGGGAAATTAATATTTTAATCTCTCCACCAGATACAAAGAACCGGCCCAGCTCTCACAGAGAAACGGATAAATAAGTCATGAGCTGGAGGTTTGTGTGACAACAAGGCTGGACAGACGGCCAAGCTGGGACACATGCTGGGAGGAAGAGAACAACCTTATGTTTGGCAGGGACTTTTGATTGGGATGTGAACGGCTCATGGCCAATAAAGGTTTGGTATAAAAATCCAAAAATCGCTCGATGCACAACAGTGTTCCCCTGTTTGAATGCCTTAGTCGATACGGTACCGATATAATACGCGCTGTTGACTTGGCATTTGAAATGTTGCAACTAACAGATATTTCATTCATGCGGATGGTTATTTCTCTTAAAGACATAAAAATTAGGTCACTCAATACATTCAAGAGAACCTGATCCAGTCCCAGTTCCATGAACGGTATCAGGTGCCACCCTGTGGTCAGTTTGGACAATCACAACCAGATATGTGGTTTATAATGTGGGTATGTGGTTTATAAGTGGATGAGTGGTTTACGCTAGAGTAGAACGGCCCCTTTCTGTGGCACGAAACATTTCTTCTTGAAAGAGAAAGACTTTTACAGTGGTAATATCTGTACGGTACCTCATTTTTAACTAAAGGATAACATTAAATAAATCAAATGAACAACCGTGAACACATTAGTATAGGTGATATATTTGGGAAAAGAAACTGTAAATTCATAGAGGCGTACCCATTGTGAAATGCCAATAGCTAGGGACAGGGCTCCGCTGCACCCCTGTCTGAGAAAACAGTTACAAACTAAGGTCTCTCAAGACTTGGTCTCTTTGTATTACATGCTTCAGAATGAAAAATATAACTCATCCATGCCAATGCGCAGCATTGTTGTCAACCATAATTAATTTATGTTACATGTTTTTCAGTTAATTGCTCATAACCGTTGTTTAACTATCTAACAAGGTTATACCGTTGCTTGGTCACCGTGCCAAAGAACATACACAGCATCATGAGAAAGCTACTGACTACTGACAGTCTAATGTAACAAAAGGAATGTTACCGCTCTTTAAACATCCCAGTACATTTTACACTCCCTGGGCAAAAACGTTAAAGGCCTCTTCCAGTGATGTCATCATCCCATTCAACTTTGCTCAGCCATGAATAATTATCTCCACCAATCACAAGCCCAGTCAAGATGAGGTGCAGGTGATGGAGGTGAACCAGGCCTGGGACGTAAAGCTTTGTCTTTTTTCAGTCGGTAGCAATGGCTTTCTCTTATTTTTCCTTGCAAACCAATGATTGTTTGCAGGGCTTATTTGTGAGGACACTGGAAGGGAGCTTTAAGAAGCAATACATGGTAACACAATAGTAATAGTTAACACAATTAAAATTTAATATTAACTTGGTGAAAGCTCTCCATCTTCCCACAGTATTCTAACACACTTTAGGTGGAGTTTAAATTAGACTGGTGTAAGCTATTTACAGTTGCATGTAAAGCCTCACAAGGCTGATTTGGATCCCCTCTCCTGATTTAGAAACTGTTCTGCTTGGTAACTGCAAAAGATATCATTTACATTTCACTGTAAATTTTCTTGACCCCTTTTACACCTAGCATTAACAGGCATCCTGAGTTATGGACTAGCTTTGGGTAGAACAAAAACGATGTCCATTTGTAAATGCACATACGATCCAATCCCCCTCCAGAGGTGGTCAGAGAGGCATTTGGCCACATTAACAAAAATCAAATGAATCCGGACCACATTAAGCATCTACCGACGTGGATATGATACAAACAGGTGGCAAGCAGTTCAGATAGTAACATAAAATACCAAAAATGGATTGTCAGGATACTCACGGATGGGGGAGCAAAACAAAACGATGCATTTTAATGCTAGGTGTACATGCTACACCTGGCTGAATCATATCTAGACACAATCCAGATATGAGACTTGTTACTGCCAGGTGTAAAGGGGCCCATACCATCATTATTATTATCCGTTAGTAACAGTGTATACGGCGGTTAAGTCAACAAATGAGTCGTCATATCAAATAGTTACACAAAAGTGGCACATTAGTAAACTTTTGCATACAGATTGCTTTACACATTCCATTTTGTCCACTATACATTTTTAAAAAAAAATAACACAAAACTCACCAACGTTACCCTTTTGAGTTTTCTCACTAGAAAATAGCTCATAGCATATGGAACTGACTGAAAGTTTCTGTCTCTTCTGTCTGTAAACCGGTGCTGCGGGTGATGTCTCTCCTACTTTCACACTGTCAAGTGTTCATTTCCAGTTCCACAGTACGCCAGGTGGCACTCCTGCCTATGATACTGAAGTCAGAATTGCCCTGTAGTGTGAGGAGGAGGAGGAGGAGGAGGAGGAGGAAGGGAGGGGGGGGGTG
>CABFOQ010021654.1:24217-36056 GCA_900660455.1 Gephyroberyx darwinii | reverse complement strand
GGGGGGTCCAATGTCTACTGAGGAAAATATAAGGTTGGACGAGACCCTGGCTCTCCTACTCCCAAGTGTATTCCTGAGTTACAGCTGTGCATAGTAGCGGCAATGATGAGTGTGTCAGTAATCACAGAAACTGCTTGCGCTCACACCCACACAGTCTCGCCAAGACAAATGGTTAGTCATTGATCATAATCTCAAACAGCTTGCTAGTAGTTGAGGAGGCGCTCCCTTTCTGTACCGACGTAGCGATTGTTAGAGGCAGACACCTTCGCTTTGTTCACCGAAGGACCTGAGGAAAGACAACAAGATGACCCGATGTCATTTTCACATTCATGAGTATTACAAGTGCAAGAATACCTTCAAATACAGCCAATATGGCAGCATTCACAAGCACAGTAGCTGCTAGTATGTGTAAGACCAAGTAGTAGGCATGATGATGTAAAATAAATTCTCATGTGTTGTCAGCTGAGACTCAATCAGTGCGTGTTGACAATCTTTAAGCCTTTCCCCTCCATGTGTGACATTCCTGACCTATATAGCTGAGCAGTACAGGGAGGAAGATGAGGCCGTGTGTGGCCCCCAGCAGCACTATAGCCAGGTACATCCGAAAGTAGAAGATCTGGAAGATCTGGGACTTGGAAAGGGCCAGAATCAAGATGCCTCCAAACTTGGTCAATGTGATCCCACTGAACACCTGCAAGGAAGGAACAGTGTTTTCATTAAACACAACGGAAAGCTACACAGTTATGACAAATCACAATAATTAGTCTTAACGATGAGGAACAAAATTATTTTACTGACTTTCTGGCATCTTTTATCAACATCTTGACTATTTTCAACTACACCAGGCATTCGACATTAAATGTTTCAACATTTCATTGATTACATTTGTGCAACCCTACAAGATACCTGCCATTAATTCAAATGCAAAATTCAAATGAAATCCACAATATCAGCAGGCAGTACCAGTTTTAATATTTGACAGTTTAAAAAAAATAAAAAAGGTGTATTTAGTGGATTTGGTAACTAAGGAGAGACTTACTGAGCTGCCCATGTGGGCCAGGGCCTCCTCAGCCCGCTCCACTCTGTTGGGCTTCACACTGATGGAGAAAGCTCGCACAATGTGACTGCAGAACTCCACTGAGATACCACAGCTCTGCAACAGAGGAGAGGAAGCATCTTACCAACAGAAACTTGGAACTGTTGGACTGAAAGTCAAGCGATTAAAGTTTGTTTTAGCTGCCTCATGCTGGACAATTCACGGGTCAGATGAAGGAAAAGCTGCAATGAATGTTTGTCTTTTGTAACCTGAAAATTCATCTTTTCAAGAAATACTTCCTATCCTTTTTCCCAGTGTTGCTCCTCAACTTGCTTTGAAAATACTTCTGTCTTAACCGTCTCTTATTTCTTTACCTAGCACTTCTCTATCATACATGATCCTTCTAGGGACACAGAAATAGATCCCTGTTGTCGTGTGAAAACCTCTTATCTCCAATTTTGCATAGAACTTGCTCACCCAGTTATACAATAGATGTTGTCTTAGCTTTCATATCTCCCTTTACGGTGGCCTCACACCTGCTATGTGAGGCCACATGAGAATAATGTTAAGTTTGTACTAACATTAGGCTAACCATCTAACCATCCAGGCAGTGGAGAAACAGGAACAAAGGCTTGCACAAGTTTACCACTTTGTGCAGCGCCAGCGTGACAGGCAGCTGATACACGGCCTGTTTTATACACAGCATTGCTTCGCTTTGACTGGCTCATGGTCAGAGAAAGTGTATGGTCAGGGAAGTTTGCGGCAAAGAACCAAGACAGTATATAACCGAGCCATTCAAATGTCTACCGGCCAGTATGGTGAGTGTCCCTTCCTGAATCAATTACTATATATTGTTAATGCCTCGGTAGCTTGAGCGTGCTGATCTGGGGCTCACCATGACTAGGTTCACAAGGGACACTGCATTGAGGCTGATGTCCCACAACCACATGACGCCAAACATGTTGACCAGGATCATGGCGATGGTGATGCTGATGAGCACGGCGGACCACAGCTCAAAGCCCAACAACACTGTGGTCACCACAAAAATGGCTGCCAGTGACACGCTCAAGTTCAGAGCCGTGTCATAGGCAATGGTGAGGTACTGCTCGTAGAAAACGTAGAATATGCTGTAGAGGGGGAAAAAAACAGGATTGATAGGATGTCTAACAGAATACTATGTCAAGCTCTTTGTTTCTAGTACATATCCATGATCTTTCAATTAAAGCCAATTATCTGCTTGCTTCATGAACCTGTACACCCATCAGCTGATCATGAACAGTTATGAGTCAACTTACTTCAATATTGCAGACAGAGCAGATCCATAATTACAATGGTGCAATTTTGAATAAAAAAAGGAATATTTGTTTCTACTTCTGTATGAGGTTGTGCACCACATTGGCCTTTACCATATATAGTGTGCTAATATGCAAAGGTTTTTGAAAATACAGGTTATAGTGGACTCAATGGTTATGGTCAAACATTGCCTACAAGCCATATATGATGTTTTCTTTGCTGTGTGCTTATCTATAACAGACCTTTCCCCACCTTTGAACTTTGAGTTCCAAACAAGCTGAACTTTCAATTGCATGTATTTCATGCAAACCATGAAAACCAACTAACACCACAGTTCCCCAAATGTTGGGTGAAACTGAAAACATCTTTTTTTATGTCAGCCAAAGTCTGGCTATATGAATCATAGTCATGAATCATAGTATAATTTATGTATTAAACTAAAGGCAAGAGCACTGAAGGCAGTAAAATTTACCTGTAGGGGAAAACTTTGTGGCCTATCGACTGAGTGATATTGTCAGCCAGAACTCGGGCCATCTTCAAGGCATCTATGAAGTCTGGGGACTCTTTCAGGATGGTGTGGTAGGTCATGAAGTAGGTGGCTCCAATCCCTGTGTCATTGGGATACAGGTCGACCGCTGTGCTGTAGGCTGCGTGGCCACTGGAGAATGAAAGGATTGTCAGAAACAGTAAAAGTAGAAAATACATATGGTTAACTGAGAAGAAATTGATATAATATGATGAAATTGTTTTAAACACATGTTAGGAAGCAGAAGTGAAACTCTTTCGAGTACATCAAATAAAAGCCTAAATAAAAGACTTTAGGTTTTAATAGAACTAAAATTTACCCCTTTCCACACTTAATGTTGGGATTGTCTGACAGGAACATGGGTAAGAACCGCATGAAGTCTTCTCCTACAGGCCTCTGCTTTCCACTGGCAGTCATGGGCCGACAGTGTAGACAAGACGGATCCACCACTGCAAAACATTATCACAAAATTCCCAACAGTTTAACCAACAAGATTGGGAAAGTCTGCTCTTTTCGATAAAATCAACACTCCAAGCTTGTGCAACTGCAGTGATGAGTGTCTGTGAGTTCTGCAAAAAAATCCATGGAAATCAAAGTGCTGAAGAGCAATGAAACATGACTTAAATCAAAAGAAGGCGTTTCTATGCAGTTTTGGCAAGAAAAATAAGGCACCTTGTAATGCCTTCTGATTAATCCCTGAATCGTGTGGTTCTGTTAAGAGGAACACCTTAATTACTTTGTCATCAGTAACTTATTCTTCTGTTATCCTGCAGCTCCACATGCAGTATTTGTTTAGTTTTTTTTGGGACTGACCGACCCAGTGACCTACACTAGGACAGAGCTCAGGCTCAGTCTGCGAGATAAAGAGCGTGTTGACAGAATGGATAATGGTTTACCTGAGGCATTGCAGAAGGACCCGGTGCTGTTGTAGTATCGACAGCAGCTGGACTGGGGCTTCACCCAGTCAAAGTAGTCGTCTATCCAGGAGGACGGTGTGAAGGCGACAGTAGTGCTGGGAGCCAAATGAAAAATCTTAATTATTAGACTACTTTATCACCGATCAGATTAGACCGACTTAAAGCCCACTGTAATGGAAATATGATAGTAGCAGTCATATCGCTGAGTGCAGTTACAATTGTGTGTATTTTTCCACATCTACATCCCTGTTCCACATCATATCAACACAACCCTCACCTGATCTGAACTCGCAAGTTTCCAAGTTGTGGTGTCTGGTTAAAACATGCATTTTAAATAGAGATAAACAGGTTCTTAGTCATACCTGGATGGAAATATTACATAAAGTCCTTTAATCCTTTATAGACCGATCTTGTCCGACACAATTAAACCATCTGTAAGCTTACTTGTGCATAGTTCCTACTTACTAGTTGCTGATGAGTGAGGCGGAGTAGACCTGCTGGACCAGGGAGTTGTTGTTGCAGCCCACCCCTCCGCACACAATGTTCTGGCCCTCCAGGCTGCTGTAGTTCAGGCCATCCTCTACCACAAAGTACACAGGAGGTCCAGTGTGGAGGTACATGCTCAGGTTTTTAAAATATTCCAGCACGTATGAGTCCTAGGCGGAGAGACAGTCAATCAAAAGAGGCATCCGAAATGTTGTAGGGGCCGACTTTGGTTTTTGAATGAGAGTTCAAACATTCAAACTTCACTTGCAAGATAAGCTCAATCACTCACGCCGGTCTTTTTCCGATATTCCAAATGTAATCAACTTCAAAACAAATCAAATCAACATAGTGTCCACAAACTCTTGGTGGAAACTACACAGACTTACATCAGGCATGGAGAGTTTCTGGTCCAGTCCAATCTCTACTTTATTCACCACAGCAATACTGAAGGAAAGCATCCCTACAAACACTGCCACCTAAACAAGGAGAGATGGCAACCTTTATAAACCCAAATCATCATCATATTCTGACCTTACCAACAAAAAATCTTGATCATGTGACAGAGGCAGATTGCTCTGTCAATGTACGAGAGGAAGATGTCCCTGACTACCAAAGCATCATTGAGGCACTTACCACTATGGGGCGCACCCATTCCTTGAGGATGAAGGGGGCATAGACCTTCTTGAAGAAGCGGAAGAGGATGCCCTCTGTCCTTGGCTCCTGACCCTCTGGCAGCTTCACGCAGCAAATGATGTCGAGACGATTCCCCTTTGAAACATAATAGACAACACAGTGGTGGTGGACCCCCGATATCAGAATACCTAGTCAAGTTGGGAGTTCACAGATCATTTAGAGCGGTGTTTCTCTTGTGATTGGTTGGAATGAAAACCTGCATACTCCTGGGCCTCGATGGCACATGGCTGAGAACCACCCATTTTTGAAGGCTTCTTCTGCCAGTTAATATTAGTCTGGCAAATCTGTACACAGGTACATCTGGGGGCCATGGTATGCATTTGCCTGTACTTCACCTAAACACTGTATCATGTTTCTAATGTTCTTCAATCAGATACTTTCAAGCAGTCCCACTCTATCCATCCCTTGGGTTATCACAGCCCCCTCAGCATTGTTATTAATGTCAGCAGCACCACCCTCAAACTCACCTCCTGTCTCTTGGCATCCAGGCCAAGCAGGCTGACAAAGCAGCTGATCTGCAACAGGAAGTCAATAAAGACGGCCAAGCCGGCAAACAGAGAGAAGGTCCTCACTGCAGGCATGTTGGACAAGGCTCCTATAGAAGAAGTTGACATTGTGATCAGCAGGAAACTAAAAAAAGTACCAAGTATAGTATAGCACAACATTCTAAGGAAACCCTTTTTTGTGATACCTAGATCAAACATTTCCCCAAAACCCAAACCCAAGTGTATTAGTAGATGATCCACTCTTACCCAGCAAGAAGGCCACAGTCTCAGAGAAGGAGGAAAGGAAGATACTGGGGGCTACGTCTCCCAGGATACGACCAATCTGCTGGTGAAGCTCCTCCTGATGCAGCCGCTCATCCCTCTTCAGAGATGCAAACACAAACAGTTTTCAGTAAAGGGGTGTGACTAAGCCTATAAAACATTTATTTGGTTCCTGTGAGAAGTTTTACAGGTGAGTGGCAACATGCCCATGAGCATTAACACAGAAACATTAGAGAACCGAAAAGAAAACAAACAATTAAAATGGAGCAGGAAAGGAGACAGTACCTGGTATGTCTGCACTATAATGAAGATGTTGTCCACTCCAACAGCCAGCACCAAGAAGGGGATGACCTCAATGATGATAAGGGTGAGAGGGACACCAGCATAGCTGAAGATCCCCAGGGAGCAGGCCACAGAGCTCAGTACAATCAGGATGCCCGCTATACCCAGAGAAATCTTAGAATCCACCTGGATGGGCAAAAAGCCAGACGATCAATCATTTTCCTGCCATGCCGCTTTCTTTTAACCCTCGACTGCAGGAAGCTGTCAAGCAAGTCATACTAGTTTGGCTGAAACAATGAGGATTTTTAAGTTCTTAGGTCACAGTCGAGCAGGAAGGAGTAATTTCATTTCATAACTTGGCAATTGGGTGGAGTATCTCACCATCAATCGCCTGAGGCTGTAGATGTGGCCCAGGGCCAAGGAGATATAGATGAACATGATGAGATAGCTGACTACTATGGTGCTGATGTCACTGTTGCTCTCCCTGTCAATCTCATCCTCAATGCTCCTCTCCGCGTTAAAAGCTATGGTCAGGTTGGGGTTATTGTAACTCTTCATGAAGCGGATGAATCTGAAATACACACAGAAAACATGTACACACGCACAACATGATGAATGGTGACTTATGCTTGACCATCTATCCTGCTAGATATACATAAACCCAAGCTAGCAAAAACAGCCCCTGATGAAGTTTAGAACAAGGTTGATGTCTCACTCTTTCTCCCATGCCAGAGCTTTTCCCAGCTTTTCTGGGTTGTTAAGGTAGTTGTTGAGAGGAAACGTAATCACTAGAGCGGTGGCGTTGTTGTAGTTGGTGTCTGCAGTAAGGAAAAACAACATGCATTAAGTGCAACGGTCAGAGCAGTACATAACCTAAAGTTCAATCACAATAAAGTTAGCAGGTAATTTGAGCCATGCAATCTTTTTTTATTACTGTCAGCACAATGAAGGAACCTGCAGAGCCTACACATCATATAACTGTTTTTTAACCTAACCTAACCTTTATTCTTGTTTTGTTTTTATTCTTGCTATGTTTATTGTTTGTTTATTGTTATGCACCAAACACCAAGACAAATTCATTGTATATGAAAACATATTTGGCAATAAATCTGTTTCTGATTCTAACATCTCTCCCCATTTGTGCAGGTTATTCCAGCTCACCATCGTAACCCCCAAGGGCCAGCCAAGGGAACACTGGGCCTCCAAAGGTTCCCATACAGGGGTTATGGAGGAGAGTGGTGTCGTTGAGGGATGCTGGAGCACTGATAGGAAGAAAGGACAAAGAGGCAGTTTTAAAAAAAAGCCTGAGAGATCACAACCATCATTAGATCAACCCAGTCATCAGTATTGGTCACACGCGTGAGAAGAGGAGGGAGAGGAAACCGTCATGGCAACAAATGAGGAACTATGAATGAGCTAGTTTAAGAATGGCTCTTCTTCTTCCTGTGCTTTAGGAAAGGGAAATGCTAATCTTGTCTAGAGAGAGTAGGACTCAAGGATCTCCTCGGCTGCAGCTGTTGCAGCCCTAACGCAGTCTTATTTTCTTGACCTTTTTACAATAGCACCTTTTCCCCCCAGATTTCTACTAGCAACAGAGAAAAATGTACAAGGAAAGGCAAAATTTTAGACAACTTGGATGCTGCCTGATTGAGCAGAAGAAAGTAGAAGAAAGTAGAAGTAGAAGAATCACCTGACACAGTAGAGGAAGTGGCTGTGAAAGTCAGCATAGACAAAGAACTCATCTCCTATGGTGGCATCCAGCTCAGAGTGGCTATTCTGGAAGTAGTTGAGGACACTGAGGATGGTGCAGTTGTCATTGTATGGAGCCAGAGGAGACAGACAAATGTCCTTCAGGGTGACCTCCTCACCCTCGTATGTGGCTACAAGGCCTTCAATGTCAAGCTGCAGATCCAACACCTGGATGGTCAGAGAGTAAAAAGGAGCCAATGAGCCACAAGTCAAGAAAGGTAACCACTCTTCAAGTGGACCTTTTCTATTTGATGAGGTGATTAGTCTCCTTCAGACCACCATAACCTGAACAATACCACTTTATATAAAACACACACCAGCTATGGGGACAGCAGACTAACCCACCTGGTGCAGGAAGTCTTTGTCCAGGATGGCTCCAAAAGGGACGTCTGAGCCTCCAAAGTAGGGTGAGTAGAGGAAGGAGTTGTTGAGGGGAGTGGTTATAATAAGCTGTTCAGTTCTGAAGAAGGGTCCAAAGTGGCTGTCAAAGTAGTCTTTCTCTTGGCGTGCCTGGCTACTGGGAGAAGACCACAACTCGACGGGGTCAGTGGTGATGCGCATATACACCAGGCCTGCTGAGGAAGCTGCCACCAAGACCAGGGAGCCCAGGATGACCAGCAGGGGCTGCCGCACACAAAAGGAACCCCAAGAAGTAAAGAGGAGCCGCAGCGCATTCTCAAAGCGCTCGCCCAGCCTTTCACAGCACGATGCATCTACTAAAAACAGAAAGACTAGGAATTAGTTTGGGTCGTGTGGCAATGGTAGAAAAACATTATTTCTAAAACTAACAACAGAACCACATGGCTTCAAGTCATGCATTACTGTACCTTGGTCAGGGTTATCATTGTTAAGAGTGGGGTTATTGCTGTCCAAAATGGGGCCATACTCAGACATGATCGTCCTTTTCCTGAATACATGAGAAAACATAGAAACCAATTAGATATGAACTTCTAAAGGTGACAACAGAACCAATATATTTTGTCACAGTGGATGAGTTGTTGCATGTATGTGATATGGGTCCTGGCAGAAGGAGCCACAAGGACACACCAGATACCAGATTTTAAACTCTGACATACACCACCGAAGTCTCTCAGTCCTTTACCTGTAACACCAGGCTCCCAGTACAGCTCCAGTGAACATAAGCAGGAAGGCTGTGTAAGAGATCCACATGATGACAGTCATGGCATCAATGCCGAGGATTGTCCAGGGTAGGGGGAGAGGCGGAGGGACTGGTTTGGGGCCACAGGCCTTGGTGCAGTCCTGACAGGAGCAGGGACCTGAACCATCTTCCAGGCCCTCTGTGCAGTCATAGGTGTTGTTGTTCATGGGGGTGAAACCAGACACTGGGACATCTGCAACCAAGAAATAGCAAAACACAGTATATTGGATGAATTATCCAAACAGTAAGAAGAGCTAGTACCAAATGTAACAACACAGGCTTAGGACATCTGAAAACACTGAGCCATCTGTATAAAATCCAGGATGTAATAGGGATATGTTTCAGTGGCAGAACCATGACCTAATATACTTAAATACTGAAAAATGATGTACCTGAGAATATGGGGATGATAGGGAAGGGACTCTGGCCATTGTTGATGTCAAACATGTACTGGATCCAGTTAGTAGCATTGCAGTCCTTTGCATCCTTGCCACACAGCAGAGACAAAGCCTTCACGTTGCTAGACGGTGCCTGCACATCCTTACAAGCATTGTACATGGCTGAAAACAATTCAGGAGTTTCAATATTAGGGAGTGAAATTTAGTTACATTACTCATCTTTACACCACAGACCATTTTCTGTCCCCCAATATCTGTCCCTATAAACTGCTTAATTTCCCCAAATATAGAACAATTATGACCATTACTAACCCACAGAATTTCACAACTGAGAGCGCAAGTTTATCATGAAGTGCGGAAGTGATGCAGTTTACTCAGCAGATCTCACTTATCTGACTTGTCCACCAGAGCATGACTTTTACTGTTACTAAGCGAGAAGAAGAGAAGCTGGTTTGAAAAGCAATACTTGGCTACTGCTGTATGAACTCACCATTAGCAAATGTCTGTCCAATATAGTACTGCACTTCCACCACGTTGAACTTGTCCTCTTGTTTTGTGTCCGGGTCCGGGGTGATCTGGGTGGCGTTCATGAACAGACTCTGGTGGGGGCTGCATGTCAGCTCACAGAACAGGTTCATCAGATTGAAGAAACAGGCGGGGCAGCTGCACACAGTTGCATAAAAAATAAATAAAAAGTATCCTCACATAACCACCAGAATATAAAAATGAAGTTAAAGTTTAAGAGTGTAAAACTGGCGCTTTAGTCATTGGGCCCTTGTGAGTCTTATCTCTATCCCATGTTTGCAACATGCAAATACAAAGCACGTCAGCGTCAGAACGACAACATATTATTGAACATATGAGCAGCAGCAGTACTAAAGTTTGAAAAGGGCAGGTAGCCCTTACTCCTAGTGTGAAGAAACTGCTGAATCTAAAAGAAGGAGGATCGATATTGCCCTTGCAAACATTGTCATGTGCTCCACTAGTTAATCTTATAACCACACAGCATACCGAGACAGGAACTGAAGAGGCAGTTGCAGACTCCCTTTGAGAGTCTGCAACTGGTCAACATCACAGCAGAGACTCTGGTTTCCATAGTTATATCCAGGGCACAGCTCCTACGTGCAAACAAAAAAGGATGATGTCATGAGCAAAAAATGCACTTTGATATCATTTTTCATGGCACAAAGTAAAGTACCACTTTATACTGATATATACTGAATATCAGGGGCAATTTGACAAAAGCGTCAGGAGACACGTACTGTGAGAAGTTCATGGCCCTCAGAAGGTAATGGGATGGGAGGACCAGTGTAGTTGCAGTTGTACTTCTTCCCAGGGACCTTGGCGGACTCTCCGCACTCACCATACCACACGCAGTGCTGGGCCTGAACCTGACAGTGAGACAAGAAAAACAAGAGGATCGTTTATCCAATGTGTTTTCAGAACAAATAGATGTAACCTTTGTGCTTCAATACATTGTTTTGCATATATTTGCCACTTTGCCATTGTCTACTGAAGCTTATGAAGCCTTATCTTTATACAGGTTTAGCTTGATTTTATCCGGTGAGCACAAGGATCAAATGACCTGGTTTTGGCTATTTATAAGGAGAACTTTACCTCGAGGTTTAATATTTCCAGGTTTACCTTTTGGGCATGTTTCAGTTCCTATGATTCTAGTGTCTATTATCTCATATATCTGCAGATATAAATTTCACTTCTTCAAAAATAAGTTTTGGTTTGTTCCTGTATATTTTAGCATTTCTCTGTATTACTAACAGCTGTCCTCTGTGTAGATGTATTAGCACGTGGTCATATTTAGGCTGGACGTCAGTGTCAAAAAATAGGTGAAATAAAGAGAAGTATGATCTTATCTCTATGGCAACTGCTAAAAGCACAACACTTAGCCAAGGTTCTTAGGGCTACACTCAAGTTCAAGTTTTAGTGCTTGAAACAAGTAAAAAAAGGTGAAAAAACAGTTGACTTTAATAGAAGTTATTGTTATTATAAGTTATTTCTCTCTTGCAGTTGCAAAATCTGACGATTCAACAGCAGAGCTCTTGCTGAGAGGGACACATTAGGGAACTTAATTCACTTAGTTTGCTAAAAGTTTTATGACTAACCCCAGAGAAACACTCTGTCCTAGGCATGTCTTGCCACTGTGGGAACAAGTTCAAGGCCACCATTCAAATGCCATTATATATTTTCAGTTGGCTAGGGTGGGTATTGTCAACCTACCACCATAACTGTACCAACGGTTTCTGCAATGTCAATCTGCAAGACTCAGATCTAAGCCTACAAGACTGCTTATTTGGAGTAGGACATGATGAACATATGAGTGAACATAGGTTCACATAAAATAAACCTGCTGTATCACCTGCCCTGACCCCCCCAAAACACACACACACACACACACACACACACACACACACACAGGACACACACACACACACATTGTACTCTGCATCCCGCCTCAGTTCGGTGGTTCACGGTGGAAAAAAAGATGGAAAAGACTTGTTATGGCGCTGTACCAGAG
>CABFOQ010021654.1:0-24197 GCA_900660455.1 Gephyroberyx darwinii | reverse complement strand
ACACACACACGCACACACACACACACACACACAAACACACACACACACACACACACACACACACACACACACACACACACACACACACACAGATTTCATTAACCAGAATACCGAGGACTACTGCTCTCATCCACCCAGTCCCACAGTAATCTATTGTTTTAAGTCATTCAACGGCCGCGTTGTATTGTTGATAACTGATCCCACAACAGTAGTGAGTACTCATCAGATTCAAATCAGCTGATTTAGCTTTGTTTAGTAGCTTTGAAGAGACTTGAAGAGGACTGACCTAATCAGCTAACGAAACAAAGCGAACAGGCAGTCCAAGGATGTGTGAGGCTATCGGTGACAAGATTACCTTCTTAAATCTAATCAAATCAAAAGACTGATAAGCCATCGTCTATCTTTGCCCCTTCCGTTTTGTGATTGTAATTGAAACCAGAGACCGTAGACCAACTAGCTAGTTATCTAGACTGAAACTGCCTATCAAAATATGCGCTACACTATTGCCTTCAGGACTAATTTTGCTAGCTAACTTAGTTAACCTAAGTTGTGATTTGGTTTATCGAACCACAACAGAGACTTCCAGAGATTTAAGAGGTCTTCAAGGTTTATTTAGTTGGCTAACGTTAGTTAAGCTGTGCTGTGCCTTGGATCTGTCAAGACACCATACAAATGTGCAACTTTACGCCACTATCCGACCATCCCTCCCCGGCTTTTTCACCCACGATTAGCAACCTGACTAATGTCTGACGTACAATATGTTCCAGAGCCGCCCGTCCCTGTGGCACGCGTAAGCTAACGTTAAGTTGTCAATTGTCGGCTTTTGCAAAGCAGCTGCTGCATTTTCTAGCTAGTGTTATATGTCGAAGACAGTATTCGGCCATCAACAGCATGTTTTGAGTAACCTTATCCGCACTAGAAAAGTTGGAGCCTTAATTCAATAGCTAACGTTAGCCGCCTAAAATAAACATCCCACATGATTATAACAACAGCAGGCAAAGCTGAGTCATGTTTTAGTCACGAGCACACTAACGTTAAATTAAACTTACCCATCGATAATGCCCCTCTGTTAAGAATATCAAGAAGAAGAGTATAAATAAGTTGCTTCTCTCGGATAAGGGTCCCATCCCCATCACTCAAAAGATCGAATCAGACTGACAAGCCAGGTAAAGTTTCACATTTCTTGTTGTGGGGTTTTTCTTCTTCGCATATTTTGTTTGGGGCGGAGACAAACGCTTGGCTCACTGCTGCCACCAGGCGCAGCGGAACGGAATGACACCGTGGGAGGCCCGTCCGCCCTGGTCAACCTTTGGATTTCACTTGTACATTGTTTTTTTTTAGTGTCACGGGCTCAAATCCCCTTTGCTCCCTCAAGGCCCTTTTATTTCCTCGTCAGTAGCGGTTTAAATCACATTAAAATACCAATGACCCTCTAAGCTATAAAATTAGGCTATGAAGACAGCAAACCATCAGAGTGACATCGCTGATTTGATTGTAGCTCTCACTGGTGATGTGCAGCTGCTTGTCTGCTATGTCATACCTTCAAAATGTTCCTTCCATAGCATCCAGGTATCATGATAAAAAGACTGAGTGATTCATTATTTTCAAATGAGTGGCACTAGAGACATCTGTGTCTTTACTGGATATTTCCCTTTACTTTAAAAGGTGTAAAAATATTGCAAACACCAAACATGATAAGTCGTTCCATAAAAAAACAGCAACATTTTATTTATGTTCACTTTTGGATGAAATAATTACAATTCAGGAATATGTGCATATTAATGTATAAAGTGGCAAAACCATGATAGGATAAATTATAGGTGGCTATTTTGGGCATATTGTACACAGCATAATCACTCTTCTCTGTACATGTACCTGTGTAAAATCTGAAAAAGTAGGCTCACAAGTTGCTACTATAATATATTTCTTTAAAACTAGGAAAGGTGTTCAAGGTAATGCCCTTGCAAGACTACAAGACTTTAAAGCTATGAGCAGATTTATAGATGTAGTGTCAATAATTAAAACTCTGTGTGAAACAATAACCTTAAAAAACAGACAATGAGAGCTCTACTAATAACAACATAATTACAACAGACCACAAACGTCTCTTCCGTTTCTGTTGTGATGGAGCCACCCAAACAGCTTCTCTCTGTAACAGTGTGTTTAAAGGGGAATACCGCTTTAATTTTTTCTCATGGCCTAGGACAGTTTAGTCAGTATTTATCACCACAAGTAACTCTCCCAAAGCTAGAGACGAGATAACCGAAAAGCTCAGCCACTTTGTCACCTTTTAGCTAGCAGTGCTAATGGAAAGTGCTGGTTGCGGCCCCTGCTGCTACTATACTATACTATACTATGAGACTAGTGAAAACTCTTTTGAAGAATGGTGGGATTTCTTCTGGTGAAGTATTAATATATCTTGTACTCAAAAAATTGCTAAGCTAGAATGTATTACCTGTGGAAAGTAATCAGGAAAAGAGGCTAGCGTTTTAAGGAGAGTGCTGTTGGTCTTGAAGTAGAAAATGCATCACAACTCCCAGAAAATCATTCCGGATACGACCACAATTAACCTTTCCATACTTTCCCATTAATTCTCTATGGAGTTATGGTCCACAGGAAACTCTTCTCTCTTGTTTGGATCTATGGGACACAATCATAAATATGTACTAATACAAACAGAACGGTCCAGGGGCGTAGGAAGAGTATTTTTCTATTGTCATGGGAAAACTCAAATTTTGGTGATTCTCATGTATTTGCTTTGGTTGACGGATTACATTGTCTTCTGTGGGTTGAAATTCATTTAACTATCCTTCGGCTTATAAAGACTTTTCACATCCCATTGGAGTAACTCAAAAATACATGGCCAAGCTAAAATCAAGGCTTTTCTGACATTTTGGCGTTATGAGGTTTTCACGTGACAGGGACGATATTTTAGAGTTGAAATTCTGCGGTATTCCCCTTTAAACCGACCGTACGTCGCAACATAAAATCTTGTTTCCTCATTGACTCATCCTTCAGGAAGAGTGTCGTCAGGTCCCACGAAGACCCCAATAGTCCAGCCAGCATTTCACTCTGAAGAGCTCATGTCAACGTCTTGACATTATCATAGAAATGTGAAATGTGTTCTGAGGCTTCACATCAAAGTCCTGCATCAGCGAATGCACAT
Organism: Gephyroberyx darwinii; assembly: GCA_900660455.1. Classification (NCBI taxonomy): domain Eukaryota; kingdom Metazoa; phylum Chordata; class Actinopteri; order Trachichthyiformes; family Trachichthyidae; genus Gephyroberyx; species Gephyroberyx darwinii. The sequence continues at coordinate 21,031 of CABFOQ010021654.1, read as the reverse complement.
TTGTAACCGTTGTGAAAAGAGTTGCCAACCCTTTAAATACTACCTCGTCAATACTGTTTACTGATTGTGTTTTTTTTAGATCTGATTCTACAACACATGTACCTTAAATTGTGTTTTGGGATGAGCTGCCACTTCCTGTTAATTTCTTTGCAATACAGCTTAAATAGAGGCATTTACATCCTTTCACAGCCTTCCTCCACTAATACACTCGGATCGTAGCATTTTGTGCACAATGTTAAGACAGAGTTTCACTTTTCTGACAGGGGTTACAACATTTGTATGGAGTGTATCTGGTAGAGTGACATTCATACAAATCTCTTGTCATCCAGCTTTCATCAAAGCAAACCCATTCGCTAGTTTGTCGATATGGAAAAGTCTTTGGAATGAGGCGAGTTTTGCGTGACAAATATAACTGCATGCACACAACATGGAAAGCCGCACAGCATGTCACTTGACTCCTTAAAGACTGGATACAACACAGAAAGAAATTCATGGTACCACTAGCTATCCCTTCCAAGTCAAGATATCAATGCCCGTTCTTAATGGTCTCTTGTCTGTGTCTATGTGTAGATCCTTCCACCATAGGGGCTGGGGTCTTCACAAGGCCTCAGTCTGGGCCCAGGTACTCTGCGTTCTCTGCTGCTGGGATGTGTCCGTTGGTGTGGGTCTTAAAGGTGGGAGTGAAATCCTGTTGGTAGTCGGGGTTGTCTATACTGGTTTGGGCCTGACATTTTTGAACGCTGTGGGCGGTGCCATTGCAGGTGGGCAAGAGAACGGCCGGGGGCGGGATCTCGTTGAGGTACTCGGGTCCCGTGTCCCTGTCCTTAAAGCAGTTCAGGTACTCTGTCTCTGTGTCGTCGGACGAGATGGTGGGGAGGACGCTGCGAGGGGGACCAGGGTGCTGGTAGATGGGGTTCATCACGTCTGAGACTCCGTTCTGGTTCATGTAGTCTGTAAGAAAGCAAGTACAGTACGTAGTCACGCGTTAGGAGTGAACACAGCCCAGAATGAGACATGAGGGTGTTTCTAAAACTGAAAAATCAAAAGAGATTATGCACAGATAATAGTGTCATAGATGTTTGATATGCTTGTGGTCCTGAGCATGGCCCTGTTATAAGTATGTTATAAGTACAACAGTGTTGTTTGAGATGGATAAGGCAATTTGTAAAATAAGCTACAGCCACTGTCCACTAGATGTCCCTCTTCCTCACCAAATGAAATAGAAGAGGGGGGCAGAACTCTACTCAGAATCACTTGAATGATAAAAAAAAAAGGTAAGGTAAGGTCAGGTAAGATTGAAGGCTTTTGAAGTTGAAGAATACTTGCCTGGAGCGGGCAGGAAGACCGAGTCGGAAAGTTTGTCTGTGGGGTCGGGGATGTATCGAAGAACCATGCTTCCTTCTCTGCCTGGGAATCCATTCTGTAATACATGAGAGGGTATTAAGACTATGGTACTCCTGGTGAAAAACGCTACACAGCAAGAAAGATCTTTTTTTTCCCAAGTATATTTGCCAGGATGAATTTTCTCTTACCGATAAGCCATTTCTGCTGTGGCACGTTCCAATGCTACTGGTTAGGCTCTGCAAAATAGATTTTCATTGATATCTCATAACGGCACCAGAACAAATGCGATGCAGAAAACAGTTTTGTACAGAGCCATAACACATTTGAATTAGTAACTAAAAAGGCATTTTCATCGCAACTCACAACAGACAGCTGGTCTGCTGTGCTCAATTTCTGATTTAGTTAAACTCCTTTTCTTCTTTGATTTCATTATTTTTTCATTTTGGTTCTCTTTAATATTGGAAAACTTGCCTTCTTCTTTCTATATATTTATTTATTTATGTGTATATATATTAAGGGGCTTGGTTGACATTATGTTGCTTTTGGATTGGGATTATAATGGGTTTTTAAGTGGACCCTAGGAACCATAACTGTCATCTCTGCACTCATGTCTGTACTGATGAGGATCCAAATAAACGTCCACCAAGAAGATTCATATTCATTCTAACAATCAGAAAACTTTGTTATGTCTGTCAGGTTCCTGTGAGCCAAAGCGCTATGAATGTCGATAAACCACAGAAACGTAGGGAATAAAGGGAGGAGAGTGACAGCCATGGCAAGGCAATTACTTTCAACAAGAATAGGAAATTGAACACGCTGAAAGAGCGACCATCTGTAAAAACCTCCAGCCCCGTAGAGGTCTGTCCCCCCAACAACGGTATTACAAAAACAGGCATATTCTGAGCTTCACTCTTATATTGCGCAAAGATTTTAACAAGTTTGTCTGCCTGCAAAGGTAATCAACTTGAAAGGTTGTATGGGCTAACCAGGCTTTCAGTGGCAGGCACGGATCCCAGATAGAAGAGCCAGACCTACGCATGGCCTTCACCGAGTCTGAAGTCAAACAGAGTAGATGGTTTCTCCTCATTTCAATTCTCATTAATCAAAGGGCACATGGGAGGAAACGTGGGAGAGAGGGAGATGATGGAGGGCAGGTGGGTGGGGGTTCAGGAAGAGGAAGAATAGTCCCTATGGTGACAGTTAAACAGAATGAGGCCAACTGGGGTCAGCCTGGTTCTGGCCAGGTGTGACTGATTCAAGTCAAGCCAATTAGTTTCCTTCTCCTCACCACACGTTCACCCAGATTCAATTTCACTGAGAAGGTAAAAGGAGTTGCCACTAGAAGCATCCGGACAGTGTGTTCTGCTTCTGGTTAATTGCTTTGACAAGTTAAAACAAGTTTCAGACTCACAATATAATGAATTCCCATTTCGCAAAACACTAAAATATCACAATTAAAGTATCAGTTCTCTGCTCATTGTCAAAAAGTCTGGTATAGTGATATGGTGGCATTTCTAAATCGATTCGTTCTTGTTTTTACGAGGGACAGTTCATTCTGTTCCAATGGAGCTGGGTTTTCCTTTCTTCCCTTGTGTGTAGGGAGAAGGTCACAGCGAGGATGGTGAGTGGATAGTGAGTCTGGCGTATGTCTCTGACCAGTCTGACAGCGGTCTGCACAGAGTTGCGGTGAGGTACCTCATTACACGTACAGCTTCAATTTAGTGCAGCTGAATCTACAGTGTCTATCGACTGAAGCGGCCATTCGAGTTCACAGCGTAAAACACTGTGACGAAATTCAATTTTCTGTGCTCGTTAGGATTTTTGTAAAACCTATTCATGAAGAAAAACAAGAGGACCACGTCAACAGGTGGTACAGTAAACATGCCTTGATGGAGCTCAGTGTTTCTAAAACTGTGGGTTGGGGCCTAAACTGGAGCACTGGTCTGTTCTTTAGTTTAGACAGAAACACAAAAGTAAGTTTAAAAGCCCAAACTATGATTGTAGTATGGCTGTTAAATACTGTCTCACTACTACTGGCTTACTGGAGGCATTTTTTACCCTCAGGAAATGTATTTGTCTGACCTTTGGATACAAGCATTGTCAGTAAGTGACAGTTTTCCATGCATTATGAAGCTATGTATATTATACAAATATTGATTTAAATGTTTCAAGTTGTATTTATATAAAGCAGCTTACTGTGGAGTGGAGGAGCAGGGTGCGGGAGGTGTTAGGGCTGCTGAAGAAGCCATGTTGGGGCATCAGGTACTCGTCTGCATCCACAGCATCCTCCATGTCCTCTCCGCTGATCAGGCTGTGGTAGAATTTGGTGTCTGCAGGACTCGGCAGGTGCATGCGGTCATCACCCTGGAACAGAAATAGACATTGCCTATACAGGATAGTGGATCTCATCACACAACATAAGAAGTTCAAATGAACTATAGATTTAAGGAGGTTAATGGGACTGTGAACAGGTAAACTAATACCTGGATGACAAGGTAACGAGGAGGATCCCGAGCCATCTTCGTAAACTCAGACATTAGCTCCCGGAAACGAGGCCGGCTATCCGCATCAATCATCCAACCTTAACAGAGACATCAACAGGACAGATTCAGGACTAGAATAAAAGATGAAATTTTAAACTTTAATGATCCCTGTGGGGAAATTAGGTTGTTAGGATTCAGCAGGGGGAAAAAAGACAAGTGGAAGATAAGCACACAAATAAAATAAGAGAAAAACAAATAAAATAAAAAATAGTAATGCAATAACAGAGTGGAAACAGAATGGAAACGGTTGTGTTGTTACAGTACATACGCGTAACAATTTAAACACATTATGCTTGTGTGTGCAGAACATAATAAAGAGGGAGATTTATGAAAAATGAAGAAGCAGATATGTGAATTTACAGCACTATATTTGATGTGCAGATGTTCATATTCACATTAAGAAGTCTACAGATGTTCACATGGCGTCTAGATGTTTACCTTATCAAATATATGTACAGAACATGCCATCATCCAAGTGGTTTTTAGAGTAGCAGGGACATAGGAAAACAGTTTTTGTTGTGTAGGTTTCAACAAGCATTCCTCCAAACTTACATTTCACCATGATCATGTAGACATCTATGGTGCAGATCGGTGGTTGAGGCAGCCGCTCCCCTTTCTCAAGGACTGCAGCGATTTCACTGGCTGGGATACCGTCGTATGGCTTGGTCCCAAACGTCATTAGCTCCCACACTGTTACACCTAAGAAAAGGAGGAAAGATGGTATAAATCAGTCAAACACGCTCTTATTGAAGATGACTTTGTTTTGAGCCCCCAAAAAAGGAAGAACTATAGTAACAGGATGTAAGTTTCCAAGATATCTCCCAGTTTCAAAATAGCTAAGTTGACAAATTGGAGCTGCCTACAGGAGTGGGAGTTAACAGGATGCATCTCTGTGTTGGAGCAGCTGAAAAAAGAAAAAGGAGGAAAGGAAGCCTGTCACTCCTGCGCTGATGGCTTTGCCTTATTGAACGGAAGGTATGATCAAACCCCTGGGAAAAGAAGACTTGGAGGCTGGTCCACAGAAGAGAACTGTGTGGTTCTGTGTTTGGTGTGTGTGTGTGTGTGGGTGTAGGAATCTGTGCATATAGTACATGTGTCCCTGAACTGGCAGGATTGTTTATGTGGGCTGATGCACCAATCTTTTCTGACATGATATTGTCCATCTGAGACTTCTTGGAGTGTAGGTGTCTTCTAAGTTATCCCTATTCCTTATGTGCTCTTAATTTTTACAACTGCGCCATTACTGGATCCAAAAACAACTCATTTTGTATTTGAAGTTACAAAACATTAAAAAGCTTTCTTCCTCATTTGCTGTTAAAACACATTGAAAATAAATAATTCTCCAAAACAACAGTCACCAACTCTCAGGAGTACAAAGGCCCAGCTGTTTAACAAATCTGAAGTCACACAAGGTTTCAGGCACAATCTGGGACTCTGGGGCACTGCATACAGCGTTCATAGGTAGAACAGCTACATAGTGTAAAAGACTTACCATAACTCCATACATCGCTCTGGTGTGTGTATGTCCTGTTCAGTATGGATTCAAGAGCCATCCATTTTATCGGTACCTGTGGAAATGGAGGACTTCATGACTCATGCTGTGCATAATGTGAAACTCAACTCTGGTATGTGGTATGTTAAGAAAATGTTTACAATAGGAAATGAAAGAGAGATGAGGCATCTGATTTGAACTGTCATTCTTACGATGACAAGAACCATTCAAATCGCATTACTTACAGAAGATATAATCTAGAGCAAAACCCGAAATGCAGCAATACCATTTTCATGACAGAACAAATTCCATTCTTTTACAGTAAGTCCTCTAGCATATTAATCTCTTCTCAAACCAACCTTTCCTCCATCTGCATGGTACTCCTTCTCATCTGCGTTGAGGAGCTTGGCCAGACCAAAGTCAGTGATCTTGACATGCTGAGGAGTTTTCACCAGGACATTCCTGGCTGCCAAGTCACGGTGCACCAAGTGGCGCTCCTCCAGGTAGTTCATACCCTTGTGTCAAACAAAGGTTCAAGTGCAAATGAATAAATGGGAACAGTGTTCAATCTCAGTAGCTGTTTGACCAGGTTGTGTCACAACTGTGTCAAAATTTGTACAACTTGCATGATCAGACCTGATAAAAGACCTCAAAGACTTCTAAGAGGACTGAACTGGTTTCTCCCTTACCTTGGCTATCTGCACACACCAGTTGAGCAGGCACTGGGAGCCAATATTATCCTTGTTCTCTTTGACATAGTCCAGTAAGCAGCCATAGGGCATCAGCTGGGTGACCAGCTGCACTGTGGAGGTCAGGCAGATCCCCAGCAGACGACAGACATGGGGGTGGTCCACACTGGCCATCACATAAGCCTCCTGCAGTACACAGACACAGAAGTGGTGTCAATAAAAGTTAATGGGAGTAATCCACACTACCCACTGAAAATAGGTTTCCTAGAAACAATTACAGGAGAACCATTCAAACTACACTGCACAACGAGCTTCCTGTCAGAAATGCAGTCCCTAAATGTATCCAATATATTTCTGCCTCTTACAGCACAGACATTGTTACATGAATAACCACTAACTGGAAAGAGGTCAGTAATTCTGATGGCCTGATGAAGCATACTTAGAAAGATTTTACTCTTCAAAGTGAGCCTCTACCCTGATGTTAAGGACACTGCATGTTCACCACAGCTCCCAGATGTGGAGTGACTGAGCAACATGACCACAAAACCACTGCATCTAGGATGCACATTCAACCCTTTGCACAAAGCAGCCTGTGCTTTTTCTGTATGGCTACGGGACTGCATTCCTTTCCAGAACACCTCAGCCTTGGATTAGACACCGACACCCACACAAAGCCCTTCAGTGTGTTAATCCCATTTCCCGCAGCCCACTGAGAGGGTCACAATTTAGAAACATGACACATTCTCCGTTTGAGGGAAAATAAAAGGTCATTACTTTCAAATAAAGGTGGAAGTGGTATGAATTAGAGGAAACACGACACTTAAATCGGCATCTGGCGAGTAATAATTGTCACTCACCGTATACAACACAATGGGGTTCTAAGTCTTTTTTATCTTCAATACATTGTGATAATTACTAAAAGACATGTCGGCTTTAAAATCCACATATATTATCCTGGCTTTATATTGTGCAGTATATCTACAGTCATTTCCTACCTGACATGCTAACATAAAGTAGGATGGGAAATAAGATATCAAATGAATAGCTGTTCTAACTCAACAGTGTAACCATTAGCTTGAACCACATGAACTAATCAACCTACATCTAAGATCTCCTTGTTTGCTTTTGGTGATGTGGCCTCTCTCAAAACCTTGATGGCCACAGGGATCTTCACATCCTCTCCCTCTGGAACCCACAGGCCCTGCGTGGACACAAGTTTGTTATTTCATAGGCTATTATTAGGCTAAATCAAGGTAGTTTAAATACTGCACATGTCACAGTTGCATGTACGCATAGACTCTCACACACACATACTAAAAGTGAGAGTGCATTGACAGATGCATGATCTGGTAAGTTAGAAATGTGACGTTTAATTGAAAAATTGACAACAGATGTAGATGAAGGAAAGCATTGAGGGGTGTTGGTTAAGCAGTCTTGGCACATACTCCTGAGCTCTAGCTGCAGTGGAGCTCAGCAATATAGTGGTTGTGATTGTAATTTTTCATTTTGACACAAACCCTAGTCATGTTGTTACCTTGTAAACTGTACCAAAAGCCCCTGATCCCAGCACTTTGATCTTCTTAAACTCGGGTTCCTTCAGGATCCGGAGAAGAGCCTGGTTGGGTGCCTCTCCACTTGGAGTCAAAGGTTCAACCAACTGAAAAAAAAAGGCGTCAACGTCTCAAAAAACTCCCAGATAGCACTTACGATTCTCTCACAATGTGCTGTAGCAGATCAATATCCAATACTAACAATTTAAAATACCAAATAGACATAATATGAAGTTGCTGCCCACAATTTCCATACTTTCTCTTTCAGTCCCTGTTAAAATTCTGACTAGTGAGAACAATTTTGCACTAGCACTGACAGAGCAATGCTAGTCCTGGGTTTACAGACAACTACAAAATTCCATCTCTGCATACAGCAGGCTTGCATCTCTGCAAACTAATCCTAACATCCCCAAAAAAGACTCAGTTTCATCATCATACCTCTCTCTCTTGGAGAAGTCTGCGCATGGTCCTCTTCCTCTTGATGTGGCGTCGGCGTAGCACCACAAAGACAGACAGGCCTGCAATGAGGAGAGCCAGCAGACCACCAACAACACCAGCCGCAATCATGGACAGGCCAGATTGGCTGAAAGACAGTAGGGATCCAATTTGAGAAGACAGTAAACAGAGAACATACCCCAACCCTAAGATTAACCCTAAGGCAGCCATCCATGAATATCGAGTATCAGCATTGGACTATCCAAGTACAGTGTGACCATAGAAATTTGCTCACCTTTTAGTCTGACAGCCTCTAAGACCAGGCCCATGGCATCTGTAAACACATTTTGACATTTATCAATACACATGATCCAAAGGAACAATCACTTGTACACTGCGCGTTCACATTGAGAGAAACACGATAATAGCAAGTCATCGGAAGTCCATTCATTTCCTATAGAGGTTAGGGAGCAGGGAAGCCTTTTCTTCTTATTGGTCAAGAAAAGTTGGCAATGGCCTGTCAACAAACGATCAAATTTCCTCTCTTCCTTTTGTCCTCACTGATGTGATTTTGTTTCATAAACAATATTTCTGCCTCGTAAGTATAAAATGGACGATAAGTGTATTGTAGCCATTCAAAGCTTCCCAGTTCTCTAAAACTTTTCAAGCACTTTTTTACTGTTTATTCCAAATGAATGCTACCTAATTAGCACTTACTAGCTATGTTAACTCATGAAAATATTATGAAAGGTAATACCAAAGCTGGGAAAAAATACATGATTTGAATGGATATATAGCTTACTTTCCTTTGTCGTTGCACAAGACCACTACATAGATTCAATTGGAGCTTCTCACACCGCCCATAATCGGACAGAAAAGAGCAACCCATGAACCAAGTTTGCAGTGTGAACACAGGGTTACAATGATTGCCTATGTAAAACCCTGGCTTGGACGTTAGAGAAAAAGGAAGTTGGTTATAATTGGGAACTGTATGTTATTGGGCTTATCAAATGGGAACCTCCAATGACAGGCCCTAGACCTCCAGAGGACTCAACAGTAGATTCTGCTGTCCCAGTAACACTCCCCTCTACACTACTCCAGTACTACCCTGGCGTTGCACCTGCTTGTGTTTAAACCTAGCGAACATTTCACCCAATAATGTCCAACCACACCATTAATCTCATCAACAATTGGCTTAAGTGACGGCCAACCCCGTTGGCTTGGAACAGCCCACTCAGCTGTTCAGAGACCGCATTGTGCCAACAATTAGAGAGTAACGGCCCAGCTGACCCTGGTGTGAAATACGTTTCTGGATCAATATCATAATAGACAAATGTTAGCTGTCAGGAAATATTTACAATGTGTTAAATGGCTGTGTCCTTTTCAACACAGTGAAATGGTGTGTCAGCTAGTACTGTTCTTGTGCTGGCTGAACAATGCCCTTACCCTTGGGTGCAGTTTTTGTGGCACAGCTGGCACACATTCATCTTATCTACGTATTTCCAGACAAGAGTGTCGTCCTTCCCTGGCACGCCTTGGGGGCAATGGGACACACAGAACAGTCCATCTCGAAAGCTGGCACACTTAGTACAATTTCCAGGACCCTGAAAGTAAAAAAGGCATAACATGTTTACAACTCTCTTTGGCAGTAGATATTACGTAGACTGTCTCATGTTAGCATAGACTGAACTCATTCCAGTGAATAATGTCTTGAAGCACAATGCATCCCTTTTCCTCATAAAGTCACAAATATTTGGCAACAAAAATCTAGTGGTTGTGACACTAGTGACACTTCAATGAAAAATCCACCCTTGGATACTCTTACACTGTTAGACATCATCCATTTGTAATGCCAATGCATTCCAGGTGTTATTTAGTGATGAAGTGTTGTAATTAACTTTGCTGGAGTACCCGTTTTTCCTCAACCTGCCTCGTCTACTTCCACTGCAGTGATTTCCTACATTTCCCAGAATGCCTTTCAACAACCACCAGAGAAGAGGCATGAACTTGCTGCAAAAGTGGGTGCATGGGCATAGAAATATAGCTAGCTAGGCAATTAGTTTGTGACCATTGGGGCATGTCTATGATTGCAGCCATGCCCCACCCAAAGCACAACATGGCTTGTGGCTGCAAGCCTCTATCAAGGCTACGGTCGGTAGAGATATCAGTATCTTTGCCTCTTCTATGATGGATTTCTCCCTGGATTGTTGAGCGTCGATGCTAAATAGTGAGTCTAGAAAGAAGCCCTTCCTCTTTGATTCTGAGGGTCTGACACCAAAACCTGATGTTTGCCATTGATGTTTTAAATAGCTGAAAAAAATAAATGGCTATCTCAATGTGATGTCATGTCATCTACGCTTGGCCAGTTATCCACGAGAATAAGAAAACCAGTGTTCAAGTGTTTTAGGGTGGATTTCTCCTTTAAGGATGTTTGCAATCATAGTTTAATGATGATGGCACACATACAGGTGCACTGCAGGTCGCAGTTCCATTCATGGGCTGACACTCAGGGTTACACTCCATGCAGATTTGATTCACTACTGCCTCCCGTGGTTCTCTGCAAAAACAATAACAGAGCTGTCAGACTCTCACTGCTAGCACATTTCATTTCAAACAGTTACATTTAAAGTGAAATGCTTGATCCCTTTTTTGAGGGCAGGAGTTAAATTGTAAGCATGGCGACATTCAATGTTTGACAGAGATCTCCAAAGATAAACAGTTGTGAGTGAGTGTGCCATTCCAGTTACAATGTTTGTCTTCTAAAGATCTCCTGGAGGTTTAACTTCAAAATACCTTAAGGAATACTTGGACTCAATACAGCCTCAATAACAAATCCTTGATCTCGTCTAATATCTTGGTGAGGAAAAAGTCATAGTATGAAAATAGACTTTAAAGGAGTCGACTATAGTACACTCAAATCAGATGATCAGACTGTTTATTTGTCTTAAAGAAGGAAAACAGCATTTCAGGGCTTAAAAGGGAGTGAAACCCAGATTTCTCCCTTACCCCTCCAGGATGTTGCAGGAGTCAACACAACTCCCATCACGGCTGTAGTCACGGCAGGCAAAACACATGGCTGGGCCAGGGCCCCAGCAGCCTTCCTTGGTACACTTCCTGTCACACGTGTTGTTCTGCAGAGCTGAAAACAAAAAACAAACAATCTCAACTAGAAATCTTAGCTTTTTTCCATGATGAGCCATTTTCTAAATTAGACTCTAAATTAAATCCAGCTTCTGCACTGGATAATCAGAAGTCACACAACAACAAAAAGGTCTGACTGCCTTCTGTGTAGGAAACCAATTAAACTTACCGCAGGTGGCAGCATCAGCGTTTTCCTCTATCTTGACAACTTGGCCTTCTAATTTGAAGAGCCCCTTCCAGTGGCGTTTCTTGGTGTAACACAGCTTGGGGTTCTTAGTGATGGCTATGTCTCCATCACTGATCTCTTTTAGGGAGCGAAGGCCCAAGTGATTGATACCCAGTTGGACAATAGCAAGACTATAACCAACACTAAAGATACCAATGGGAAAGGTGGGGGAGGGAGAGAGAGAAAAAAGAACAGATTTTATGAGTCCATTGGATAAGAGTTAACTCTTAAAGGAAATGCATTATTTGTGACCTATGGTTGTGAATCTACAGGCGGTCTTGGCAAGGAACATACCGTTTAGTCCGCCCACGGATGATCTCCAGATTCTCAAAGGGACTAAGTGAGTTCATGTTCTCTGGCCATGTTTGAATCCATAAGTATCCTGAAGCATGAAATGTTATGGTAAATGCAAACAAATGCTTTCAATTAGAAACACAATAGGACGTTGTAAAAGTGTGTTATGCATTACTCAGGTCTTATGTAATCTTACCAGTAATTTCTTTAACTGTCTTAAACGCATCTAGCTGGGCAGGGTCCATTTTTGGCGTTTTGGTGTAATCATCCCTACAAATAACAAGAATGTATATATTATCCTGAAAAAGGTGCCCAGTAATTCATTACAATTAATATCGATAGGCATAAAGGCTCTAATGCTCATGCTGCATGTTCTTGACTCACCCATGAATAGATGTGTGGATGATAGCGATGTTGCCATTGATTTTGGTGCAGTTTTTAAAAGAGTCGATGTTGGAGGCATTGATGGAGAGGGCGTGAACCAGATTTCCCATTCCAAGTCCATTGCAAACTGTAAACAATCAAGCAGCAACAAGAAATATATCAAATATCAATAAAGGAAACATTTCACAACTGGGAACAAAGCCAGACTGAGCAGTGCATGCTTGGGAAGGTGCAGGTGCAGCTGTACAGGTAGCTTATCTATCATGGGGGCACATACTGTATATAAAACACTGTTTCCAGTGTTGTTGTAATGGCTTAACCACTACCTTTTGGGCACAGTCCATCGCACTTGGTACACTTCCTGACTCCTCCCTCGTCCACCTCATATGTGTTACCGCTGCACGTCCGCACACACGCGCCATGGTCCGTCACAACATAGTTATCTGGAATGAACCATAAAATCCAAGCTGTTTACTTTATATGAATAAGCACATACACTTATCCGCATTACTAAGCATCAGGACTCATAAAGGCAAAGAATACTGCAACCAATTGTACCTTTCAGCCCTTTGTAAGAGTTATTCTTCCAACAAAACTGTAGGTCCTTAATAATACTGCAGGTCACACAGTATAGACTGAGCAGTACTGTGCAAGTTAAAATGAGCAAGCACAGTTGTTGCATTAACACGCCCTGAAACTCAATCATTTTCTTTCCTTGTTTATACAGTTTATAATTAAACTCTGAGAGACTGTAACTACTGAATGTCTAACAAGCCTGTACAACCTGGGCACTTGTTCAGCACACCGCGATGTGAAAAAGCCCATAATCATGCATGATGTGTTCGATATCGGCAAGTGAAACCCGCTAGCATTATTTTATTTACCTTGGCTGTCAAAGACAACTTCGCCTGTTTTTATGTATGTTAAGAAATACGCCAATAACTAGGAGCAGCGCGGTTTCCTGGTAAGGGCACGGGGTTGGTCACAATCTGAGCTGAACAGGAAACAAATGTTTGATGACATTGTCATTCTTACGTGGGCAGGTCTTCACACAGGTGGCCCCGAAGTTGTACTTTCCATGCGGATTGGGTACCAGCTGGTGCAGGTTGGGGTCGTAGCGCATCAGGCCCGGGCAGGAGTCCTTACACGTCCCATTATCCTGGAAGTCCCGACAGGCCTGCAGCACAAACAACAGCCATCCAGTACAGTGGGACCATAACAGAGCCCCACGCTAATGATAACACTGCATTCCTCTATCATACCCTCAGCTTAAGCCTCCCAGCTGTATGGGGAGGAAGAGCGGAGGCTGATTCTCTAGGCACTGTCAAATTAAAGATGTAATCGGATACTAACAAATTGTGCTTCTGATCACAAAACAGAAGCTATTTTGTCAGAGCTTTACTTTCATGTGATGCTTTCTTGTAAAGATGTAATGGAGAAATATGAAACATTAAATGTATGTTTTTTTTCAGCCTTCCTCCTCCCCGCTCTCCCCCCTCATCTCATAAACCCCCATACAGAGGTGGTTGTCTCTCACCAGACAGTCGGTGGGCCTGGGCCCTGTGCAGCCGGCAGCACAGTGCTCATTACAGCAGTCGCTGGGTGATGGTCCCTTGCATCTCTTGGAGCACTGCTGCGCACAGTTCAGCTTTGTCACTAGAAACAGAAACAGAAGCAAATGAAGTGAAACAGTAGCAAGCAACTGCTTTACATTTGATTTGGAAATGGTATTAATAGAGCACATGTAATTGTTTTGGGAAGAGCTTACACTTCTGACAGTTCTGAGCACCAGGTGCCCAGCACGAACCGTTGAAGCAACTTGAGTCACATTTTTTACCTGCACAAAAAGAGACCAAAAAAAACCAAGATACAACGTTCACTCCAAACCCTTGAACTGCTGTACTATCATATCATTACAATCAATTAATACAATTAATTCTGATGAAATGAATGAACTCCTTACAATGCGAGTTGTTGCTGGGCGCAGGGAGCTTGTGCTTAATGTCAGCGTTCACAATATCATACCACTGTATCGTCTCCACGTTACACAGCTGGTTGTCTGAGAACTTTACTCCTCCTTTAAGGATTTCTGAAAAAAGAAGACAACTGCTACTGTGAATCCACATAAAATACAATTTTACAACACACCAGTAAAGAAAAGTCTGTCTTTTTTACCCCAGAGGAAAACATCTCCTAACTCCTAACTCATAAATAAGGCTGAGAGTTTTATTTCTTCTAACTTTGAAGCCAACTTGAGCGTAGAGAGGAGTACTGACCTGTCAGGCTGGTCAGAGGAAGCTCCTTGGTGCCCTGACCTGTGGATTTGTTATAGTTGAGCATCACAGCAAGAGCAAAATCTCCATCATAGAGGGAATGGCCTCGGATGATACGCAGGTTGTCCAGGGGAATCCTGGAAGCTGTGTTGAGGGCGATCAGTACATAGCCCCCCACTTCCTGAATAGACTGTGGAGGAAGAAGCGAGAAAACTCCTGGTTAAAATGTAGTTTGTTGTGAATTGCTTTTGCAAAGGTGCTGTGTTGTTGATAGAACTAGTCTGTATTACTGCATATCTGCTGAGTATATGTAATTCTATGTTAATGTGTGTGCACCCACATCCCTGTGTGTGTGTGTGTGTGTGTGTGTGTGTGTGAGAGAGAGAGAGCGAGAGAGAGTGAATGTGTGGCCCCTAATCGCATTTGCCTGGTGTTCACAACTTTGTCCCTCCAGCTAGGGTTCAAACAAGGTTCCAACCAGAGTATTATAAACCCACTGAATCATCCGTTGCTATGAACTCACTCTCCACTGCTTTTAATTATCTGAACTGGAGCGATAAGAGCAGTGAAGAGCCTACGAGTGTCCAGGACAGGCTGCCTGGCTTCAAAACTGGCTTCAGACTACCAAAGAGATTTCTAAAAAAAGCTAGCAAGATCCTTTTACCAGCTGTGATGTGAAGGTTTACCGTGCAGTAACGGTTTCATGGTCTACTCCTTACCCTGAGGAAGGACAGGTCATGGTGCTCCTCCGTGTGGGTGACCTCCAGATTCTCCAGGATCACAGTGCAGTTGCTGTAGGTCTTCACCAAATTCAGGTAGTGGTCCTGTTTGGTGCCCAGTAGGTTGAATCTGTTGGTGATGCCTTGGCATACTGTAGGGACAGAAACAAAGAGGATTTACTGGATAATAATTCATTGGGTCGATTGGATGACTATCGGATAAGATTCATATTAATGTGACTTGAAAAATGAATAGCTTCCACTAGAGATGATGCTGGTTCCACGCCAAAGACATTTGCAATTGCAGTGCAATGTCAGCACAGCATTTATCCAAGGCTTAATACCAATCAGAAGCTTACCCGGTTTATATAAGACACCGGCTATGAGTTATGAGTTTTGTGTGTGTCTTTGTTTGTGAATTTGATCCGTGCAGTCAGAATTTGGCCAGCTTTCAGTTGAAAATAGGCGATCTGGGTTGCATCTACAATGGGAATCAAATCCGAGCGATGAAGTGAGTGCTTGCTCATGAGTCAAACTGAGCTGGCTGTATTTATACTGGCAAAGGGCTGAATCTTTCCAACGCTGTTCCGTCTAGTTAAAACAACCACTACGACCAGGATCTCTAGGCCATGTCATTTCTGAGAAAAGATTTTGTGTGTCACAGATTCCATGAGATTCACGAGGAGCACAAACTCATTTTACTGAACTCCTTTTTGAACTACATTTCTTAAGGGAATCTAAAAGTAGTAATACAAATCTCAGTAACTTCATCCTAGCAGAAGCATATCTGAGTTTTAGAGCAACTTCTTGAGCATGACTGAAAGTCAACTTAGGGCTTAAATCAAATGTTGATCTATGCACTTTCTCTGGCTCTTGCTGCCAATAACAAAGAAGCCATTGAAAGAGCGCTGCACAGGCCTACGACTGTGGGCTGATAATATAGGCTATCTAGTATTACACAACAAAGTGTTTGGATAAGGGAGGCTGTATTACTGATAAGTGCAAAAGACACAAGAGGATCTTTCTCCACGAAAAGAGAGTTTTAACATGAGAATGTGTCTTAAGAAAACAGGTTCTCTGCCCCTGCTCAGTTGGGCCCCCTGAGCTGGTCAGACAGGTTCTGACTGGCACCGCGAAGTTAGCTGTCACACTGTGACATCCTGACATGAGCGCACACAAACGAGTATAAAATTGACATTATTTTCAAAATCAATCAAATCTTTTCTTAATTTCTGGGTTCAATTTGAGCAATAGGTTCAAAAAGACAAAATATTTTTCCTCCAGTTTATTACGAAGACATTTCTGGTGTAAGGTCTTTTGGGAAACATTCCAACACATGCCTGCTCTTGACAACATAACATGCTTATACACTCAAGACGACACGCCTAACAGTGCTTTACAGTCACTGTACCCGCACGCTGGCATTTCTATTAGTTTCAACAGATTCTTCAACCAAATGTCATCTTTCAACTCCATGAAACCAGTATCACAAGACCTCTGCTAATTTCCTTTTCCCATGATGCCGTTTACTCCTTTGTTGTTGTGAGTTCACACAAACCAATGGCAAGGGGCAGAAAATCAGTGAGAATTAGGCACCAACAGCTGTCTCCCTCCCTCCCTCTTCTTCCTCATTAGCTCGTCCCTGAGGGATCTCCCTGACATGAACCCTGCAGTCCAGCAGCCTAACGCCTAGGCAACAGAGGCAGTCTAGGAAAGCAAGCTGACTGTTTTAATTAGAGAAGCCATGTGAGATGTAATTAGCCCTGTAATTATTACTCGGACTGAGACCTGGGAATAAACAAAAGGTCCTCAATGCAGTGCAGCTGTGAATATTATTGAGGACTGTATGGATGGATGCATAAATACTATAAAAGACATCAATTTGATTATGGCATCTTGAATGACTGGTACTAGGGATGCTGATTATAGTTAACTGACCTGCTGTTTCTCATATAGGCCTCTCAATATCAGCTAGCTGCATCAAGCTAGCTGAAGTCATGTTTTGTTCTCCTTTTATTATTTACGATGAGCCGTAACGAGAGGTGAGTCCTGAGCTCAAATTGAAGAGGACCGATGGTTCAACAATATTCCTGGTGGTAAACATTCTCCTCTATCCAGCTGCTGACTTCATTGTCTCTTTTATGACCGGCGCAGGTGGTTCTCTAACTGACCCGATGTGCCACTGCCATAAACCGACTTCCTCATCAGGCCACAACACAGGAGAAAGAAAAACTCTCCTGCTCAACGAGGTCAATCGCGATGTCAACGTTATCACCAAGAGAAATATGGCTTGATAATGAATGCCACATTCACGACTCTACTGACACAGTCTTTGAAATATGAAAACTATTGTCAGAGTTGGCAGCGATCTGAGTTAGCGGTAGTTAGAAAGGTTTGCGCAACTATACATTTTGGAATGGAAATTACAGACAGCTCAAGGCTGGTGCCCTGTTTTTTCCATAGCACCTGTTTTAAATTTGACTCATCAAAAACAAAACAAAAAGAAAACAGTATATTACTGTCTCTAGATGTACCTTAATGCAGGGGTGTGGCTTGCGATGATGTAACTGATACTGTGACTGTGTGAAGACTAATTGCCGATTGCTTCACTTCCTCCAGCTGCATTGTCGTCACAAAATATCCAGGATCTAAAAAGGAGCAAGGAGTGGCAGGTCTGGCATATCTCTGCCTGTATATACATGTGTGTGAGTATGTGCATGTGTGTGCGCAACAGGCTGTTGAAGTGGCAGAACATTCCCTGTATTGCGGCTAGGCTGATCAGCACCTAGTCAGAGCTCAAGAAAGACTCGACAAACCTGATGCTCAGTCATCTAAGGTTGCTGCAATGTGTGGTCACGTATCACTCTTTTGATGTTTACTTGTGGACTAGTGCTGAAAGTCAAGGGTGTGTGGGTTGATTTTTGTTTCTTGAGGCTATAGGATCCGCAAGACTACAAAAAAACAAACTGCCTAGGCTTATTATGGGAGATAATTGGCGTATTATCCAGGACCAAAAGATTGTGTTTATCCACAAAGAGAATATACAATAGCGAGATGCATTCCTCTCTGGCTTGGAAAGGAATACCGCACTCAATTCACATGGTATTCATACTGCCTAAGAGGGTCAAATCAGTGTTTTAGTAACATAACTAAGCTTAATTCTCTCCCAAAGATGGAAACCAGAGAATCATGACTCTAATCTGTGATGTTTCACCATACAGACTACAAGTTCGTCTGAACTTATCCTATGACAACCATCCCGACTTTGAAGTTCAACACTTTATTTGTCACTATTGGGCGGGTGCAGCAAGGCATAAATCTGCAACACACTCCCACAACTGACAACAGTTACAGTAAACATATTAGGAGCATTAAATAAACACATTGAGACACATCAATTGAACAAGGTAAAGTGAAGACAGCAACCAAGGAAGCAGAGGAATGGAACAGAGAGTCTATCTGTCACAACTTTACTTTTTTCTCTCTCTTGTTTCTTGCTATGGAAGACTAGTGAATATCCACTACTACAGACTTAACCGTCCTAGGGCATAGCGATAAACGTCGAACCTGAACCCATCTAATGATTTCCTTTGGTAAGTTGGGCCAGCTACTACACATTAGGCCATCATGCTTCATACCTTACTAGAGACAATAGAAATGGCCCTGCCGCATTCTCTTCCTCTCATTCACTACCTGCAATTCAATTATGCCGCGTCCAGAGACTGCTAACTGCATTATTGGAAACCCTATACATAATTAAAGGGAAGTAACAATGCTAACTGATGCTCTTGTTTATTTTGCTCTCCAAGTCAACAGTATCACAGCAGAGCATCTTACACAATCCAATCTGCAGCGCCCCTGTGTTAACAACAAATCAATACTAAGATTAATTCCCTGAGACGTGAATTCCAGTTCAGTCCAACATGAGATAAAAATTTCAGGTCGTATTTCATTGCAGACGTATTGAACGAGAATGTTGATAAGAAGAGGGAAAAAAACAATATGATCTGCTTTAGTTGGCCCCGCTACAGAGTCTGGGCTCCTTGGGGGTGCATTGCCTCAAGTTTCCAGAGCCTGAGATTTAAGGAAGGCATAAATCTCCAAGGCCCACTATCAGTGAGTGAGGAAAATAAAGCACTTCCTTGATTATTTCTTTGCATTAAGCACAAACTTCCTCCTCCTGTGCTTTCTGATAGGCTGAGATTCAGATTTCCAGATTCAAATAAGGACACATTTCCAAAGACAATACCTTGGTAGAGCGATGCTGCAGTAATGTGTGTGTGCTGTATCCATGTGTATAAACATACTTTGTAGTTGGAGTTAAAAAACCCTGATATCCTGCTCTCTGTACAGGGGAAAAGCAATCTTCCTTTGCGTGGGAGATGCATCAATCCCTTTGAGAAAACATCTTGGGGCCTCTGAAGAGAAAAAAGGGCTAGCAAGCGTAGAGGATATACCCCCCTCCTCCCCGAATGAATGCAACAACACACAAGCCCCTCTGACATCTCAGGAAGTTGGTCTTTGCATGGGGTCAGTTAGAGACAGCTAACCTGCGATGCTAAACCAGATGGTAGCTGATTGTTGTCTCCAGGGAAGGAGGCCCGGAGAACGCTCTACATCTAAGCTAGCTAACCATACTACAACAGAAAGAGAAAGACAGAGAAAGAAACCTAGAAAGATAGAAAGTGAAATAGAGAGAGAGAGAGAGAGAAAGAAAGAAAGAGAGAAAGAGAGAGAATTGTATGTACATTTTTGTTTTTAATTCACACTTACTTTGGCAATGTAAACGTATGTTTCCCATGCCAATAAAGCCCCTTTGAATTGAAATTGAATTGAATTGAGAGAGAAAGAGCGAGAGAGAGAGAGAGAGAGAGAGAGAGAGACACTTTAGCCACTTCTTGCCTCAGGTTGTGGTGTCAAACTGTTGAGAGGTGCTTTTAGGCCTCACACTTGGTGTATGACAATGGCTGACCTTTCCCTATAGGCTTCCGAAGGGGACAAAACTTTGGATCATTGGATCATTTACAATAAAAGCATCACACCGACTATATCACATCTCCTCTAAACGGTTAAACCCCAAGCCACTAGCTTGCGCTTACTGAGTTTGAGTGCAGTCAGAAAGGTTTAGTGTGTTAAAAGCTCGGTAAAGCGACCAAATAAAGACCAAAAAGGCTGCTGTTTACTCTCCCTGGAAGAGAGCTCTCTACCAGTCAGTGAGACACTCCAGATACCTGTGGCTGGGTCCATCATAATGTTTACTCTCCACCTCAGTGTGGGGAAACACTGGATGTAAGTTCTGTACAAACACACAGGAATATGTACACTCGCTCAGCCACACAGTGTTCAGTATTTCTGCAACCTTCTACTGTACATTACTCACCGTGCTACCATATCTGAGAACCAGGGCTAATAGAAGAAAAGAAAAAGAAAAGAAACAGTTTAATTCTTATTACTCCTTATCCGAATACCCGGCTGAATATGGAGCATACAGATTGGCCTACAAAGGGCTCCAGGTTGGGAAAATGTAGTGAGTCACAAGAAGATCTTTTCATTGCTTTCATGCTGGTTATGCTTAGAGCTACTGCTGGGATTAATCTACATGCTACACATTTATGTCAATAGTCAACAATGCATTCATTTGCCAATAATGATATCCATGCCAGAGGAAAAGGATGGATAGGATATCCCTTATGAGAGTAGAAAAGCATCAATTACTGGGTACCAAGATGATTTATTGGTGTTAGTTAAACACAGCTGCACCCCTGTTACTCTCCAGCTGTGACCAAAATAGGCCCTAAATGACGGCTAATCAAGCAATACATATTATTACCCAGTTAATTCTTTCACATGTCCTGTTGGAAAGTCCATTAGTCCTCTCAAAGGCACAAAACAACCCCCCTCCTGTTACCCAAAAATCACAAAACCTCTGCTACCCCAGCCC
>CABFOQ010021653.1:0-23654 GCA_900660455.1 Gephyroberyx darwinii | reverse complement strand
AATAACACCTGCCCCAACCCCACACCCCCCTCACCCCCTAGATCTGAACTCTGTAAACAGTGAGGCGAAGGGGCGTCGTCATGGCTGCTGGCCACTTGGACCATGAGGCAGGCTTTCTCTTCACGTGCCGCATTAGATTAAGGCCCTATGACGTCAGCTAGTAAAAGAGAGCTCTGGCTCAAGTCGTGGACTTTGTTTGATTGATTTATTGTTTTGTTTTTTTGCGTGGAGACATAATGGGAAATGGATATAAAACTGCAGTAAAAGAAAGCCCAAACGATATCGCTTATGTCATGCGAAAACTTTGTAACTCCAGTTGGAAATTGGGAGACTGCATGGTCCTTTATGAGTTGAACTCTGGATAAATTCATACATGCATGGTGGTCAGGCTCAAAATGTTACAAGCACTTGGTAAAGGAAAAATAACAACATTCAAAATCCAAAATGCCAGTGTATCCCTTTAATCCGTGATGACTGTGATGTCCCTTCCCACACTGTATGGGGTTTGACTTGGGACAGTGCCATCTCCTTGTGTGGATGCCAACATCGTGGGCAGTGACCGGTGCCAGCCAACCGGAGAGAATCCTGTGTCTTCATGATGTCAAATCATGACATAACAATGCAACTCCCCCTTGATATCTCTATCTCTCTCTCTCTCTCTCTCTCTCTCTCTCACACGAATCAACTGCACATAGTAGTAGCAAATGTAGAAGCATGTGCTCTGCCCTACCTCAACTTGAGCAAGGCCCCACCAAAAGGCACTCACTTTCAGATTCACTTTCCCTTCACTGAACAACTACATCCTGTTTGTGGGTACTAGTGTTTGGGTATCCTCCCACACCGGGTAGGCTCGCCTCACGTGCTCCGGGACGCGAGCTGGCATCAGATCGGCTGACTAAGCCTGTTAAGAGAGGAGACTCCGGTCCTCCTACGTCAATGGATCCTAATGCCACCAGCCAGTGGCCTGAAATCAGGAGGGACGCACAGCCGGACAGATGGCAGCACGATTAACATTGATGAAGTCACAGGAGGCGGACCTCGCCCGGTATCCTCTCACTCTTACTCAGTTAAACTAGTGATGAAGCACACACTTATTAAATCATTTTAAAAAGCAAATTGATCAACTAACATTGTTATTTATCACCAGGCATGTTTAGTGAGAAACTGATGGGAGCTGACCACAGACGTACAACCATGGACTTCTACTGTTGGCTACTGAGCAGCTCCTCCGCAGAAGTTCAGGGTTTTGCTCAAAGGAACTCTGATGGTAGTCCCCGATTTCCTCGTTCACATTTGTTTTTCCAGGATTTGGAAATGCACAAGGTTGTCCCACACAAACCCACCTCACAAACCTCTCTCAAGATTTGGCGGCAGGTTTAGGATTAGAGTCTGCCTTTTTAATGTCGGTATGTTGGTTAAGTTCAGCACTCATTCTATTTGGCAACCTTTATTTACAGCAGGGCGTCCTGTTAACTAAGCGGGATAAGGAGCATAACATGCTACTGTGAGATTATGGGTTTGTGTGTGTCAAGACCTGCATGGCATGTCACCCAGTCTATACTGCCTCTCTGAATACCATCTAAACAGGCAGAAATGCTTTAAAAATAATAGTTTTTTCATAGATTTATTTATTTTTCAGAGCCTGCTACACACTCGGAGTTACACACACTAACACCAAATCAGCCGAGTACAATGGCAGTCTTCTATTGTTGGCCGCTGAGCAACTGAAAGCTTCGTGAACATAGGCTGTGGGCTAACGGGTTATCACTTCCACTACTTAAAATAGCCTCAATTACGTCTCTGGGCCTGATTAACTTTGTCTAGCACAACAGAGACCAATTGGACAGCCTTATAAAGTGCAAATCCCGCCCATCTTGGATCCCAAGCCAGGCTAAACCAAGCATTCAAAGTACCTGAAAGGATCTCAGCTTGTAATTGGCTCATCACTTTCATTTTCATTAAAAATGGGGCGTGACTTTATTCAATCTTAGTCATTTGTTAGCAGATTAAATATATGAAGGTGGCAAATAGCTATTCAAACCTTTTCAAATTGTGACTTATAGTGGCCATAGGTTTAAGAGTGGAACAGAGATGTGATTAGAGCAATAATAGCTTGAAAAATAACCAGAAAAAGGGCAGAAAAACAAGAAATATCAAGCAGAAATAAATGTGTCAACAAACTAAAATCCTGGGGGGGGGGGAACCCAGAAGAAAAAACCTGGAAAAAATCCCAGTCCTGCTGGAAGTAAATCAAGACAATCCTCCGACTACAATGTTAGAGAGCTGGCTTAGCGTAGCAGAGCTGGGTCAAACCTAATCCATACACCATATGTGAGAGACACGGCTTGACAGAGTGCGTGTTGAACACCATTTTTTTTTTTAAGGCAAGGTAGTTGCATAAGCAAAGACCTTTCACACTCCATTCATTGTGACAGGAGGTCCGGCAAAAATAAGAATGGACTCAGTAAACTTTGGCCTTTAACCTCCTCCTGACGATTAAGAATGACATCTGCCCCAGCATAAAATCAACTACATTCAATATGCTCATATGTCTCATTCAATGTGTGACTTCTGTAACTAAAAAAACATTCCTATTCAGATGCAGTTTGGAAAAACTTATGTGAATAATGTGCTTATAATGTGCAGAAAACAATTAAATGCAGGGAATTCCTTAAGATGGAGGGAAGCAACTGATGGAGGAGGACACTGTGTACTCCTCATGTCGTGTTTTTCAATTTTTGTTGCATGTTATACCCCCTCGCTCTCTCTCTCCTTAAACAAAATCTTGAAAAAGAAGTGCAAAACACCTCAACCTGTAACACCTTGAGAGAAAGAAACCCCTTATCTCACTCTCCTTCATCCCACATCCTTCTCACACAGTGGCCATGAAACGACAGGTCAATGCTCTGAGTAATCCACCTGACTGGGTGAACAGTATGACCTAATACCAACATGACCTAAGGCGCGCAGATAGCGACAGACAAATCACTGATAAGAGGCTGATTTCCAAAAAATGGTCCATGGCAGAGTGGACATGTGGCCTTCATATGGTGATGCAAGACTAAGACAAATTTCTTTTAAGACAGTAACGGGGCTTGTTCCATTTTTGGGTGGCCGTGTGAAGAGGATCCGCCACATCACCTTATACAATTCCATTAGTATTGATTTCACAGGAGAGCTTTACCGTCCCGTGTTCTAAATGTGGCTTAAGAAGTACTGATCACAGAAACGCCGATCAAAGACATGACAGGTGAAGCGATGTCCCTTTGGCATCGGTGACCTGATCTAATCCCACTTCCTGTAGAGTGCTGCTGCAAGGGGGTAAACTGTCAGAGGTCGGGATTACACGGTCTTAATCTGGAACAACATATTGGCTTATTCAGCTTTCTCAGCGATACGGTGTATGTTTGTGTGTATGTGTGTGTTTCCCCCTTTGAAATTTCAGATTGCATCTTTTTTTGCTTATTTCCCCCCGTGTGCTAATGTGGACATAAATAAATGATTTAATTGTGGTGCGTGTCAGGCTCAAAGTGTGTTAATGAGCACTCAAGACAGGTTTTCCCTCTCTGACTTGGTGATACTGTCCTTCCCGGTAAATCTATATATACCTGAGGTAGGTAGATGGAGAGAGGAGCTGCTAATCCCAAACAATTAATAGACAGTATAAAGATTCAAGCACTGCCAAACTGTTCAGTTAGACAAGTGCAAAAGTGGAAAGAGGTATTTCTTTGTGTCTAATAACTTCACTGTAATAACAAACCTGCTTAGACTTTTCTTTGTGTAGGAAATCAACTCTGTGATTGACTGTGTGTGAATTCAGGAGTGATCTCTGCCGCCATCTAGTGGAGAAAACTGTGCACACTTTTTTTTTGTGTGAGCTCTAGTGGATGTAAGTGGAGCGACACTGTCTAAACAAATATCTCTATCAGCCAGGAAAGGGAACCTATTAGTTAACTGGTATGCTGTGTTTTATTCTGTATGAATAGAAATTAAACTTCTATGGTGAAATAGTAATCCCATAAACAACCAACCTTTCTGTGAGCTTATTGTCATTTCGAAGTGTAAGCCTTAAATAGAGGAAGTGGGAAGTAGCTAAATGATATGCCCGCTCTCACCCACCACACTTCCGTTAACACAAGTCAGGTTTCTAAACGGGCACTCGTTGTAGCTTGATAGCGCAAGGAATCGTCACATCAGATTCTGTGAATTGGCAAATGTTATATTAAGGTGTTTAGATTTTCTTGCCCAATGCATGCATTAGTAAGATCATCCTCAATTTTCTCTCTTTCAAAAAATACTGACAATAAGTGAGTCTAAGTTTTTTGACACACAAACCTAAGCAAAACATGAGCTCTTACCTTTGCCGGAGACAACTTCATTCTCAATCCGCCATCGAAATCCAAACTGTTGGGTGAAGATAAAAAGACCCATGTAAATTAGAAAACTAGTGTTGATAATGAAATGAAAACAGCCGGACACTCAGGCATGAGTTCTCTAGATTTCTCCCATACTGGGAATAACTAGCGACACACACTACCGTATCCACCTCAACCTGTGATCTGTCAATGAAGACACTGCCTCTTTATTTATTATTTTATTTATTTATTTTCTTTCAATACATTGTGTAGTAAGTTGTATTGTCTTATGCTTAGCTATAACCTATTCACTGCTGCTGCAATGGCCCAATGTCCACAAGAGGAGCCATAAAGTTTCATCTTTTGTATGGTGTGTTCTGAAACTGGTTTGTTATTTCAGCATTTTAGTGATGTTCAAAAAAGTTAAAAATATTCTAAGTTAGTATATCAATCAATCAGTCAATCAATCAATCCTACCTTGTTTTCCTTGTATCTGCTGAGGTCAGCTATGCAGTACTCTTTAAACAGTTTGTCGTAATACTTCTTGGCCAATTCTTTCTCCCTGGGACAAAACAAGACAAGTAGTAAGGCAGGAAACTGATACAGCCGTGGCGCAATATTGTTACAACAGTGTCTGAAACTAACAGTCAACAGGCGGCCAGTGGATTTTATTTAATTCCTTTAGAGCCACAGAAGTTTTCAGAATTGAACAGAATGAGAGTTAAAAAGTAAAATAATGTTTGACACGTTACTGAAAAGGTATATGAGAAAAGGAAAATAAAATACAAAGTTGTGCACACTTCTAGTTCTATGCACAACCTGGATAACATTTAGGCCCCAACACGTCGGCAACAACATGCTATTAATAGCTGACCGCTGATAAATACCATGTCATGTCTTCCTCATCTTCGTCCCTCCAAAGGAAGCGATGATTCTCACGCACCACATCCAGATCTGTCTTGTCTTTGACTCTGAGAGAAAGAAAAGGACAAGGAGAATGATAACATCTGATGAAATTTGTCATGTCTGCTTTCATAAACAAGGCATAATCAGACTTGGGCAAAATAGTGCTCTGATATGGTTTATATATTTAAAAGACAATCACTGGTGTAGCTCATATGTCTTTGCATAGGCGTGAAAGCACACGATTGACCCCCAAGCTTGATCCCGCGAGACACAATACTCACGTAGAGCGATTGAAGTCGGCCATCTTCCCTCCATAGTAAAGTATATAGTCGCTGACAAACTTCTTATGTCGCTCAAACTGAAGACATCAGGTTAAGGTCTGTCTTACATAGGGTTGTTTCTCCTTCTGACACGTATCTCTTGCCATTCATTTTCTCTCTTCACAGTAGACTCTAACAACAGCTGAAATTTGCCAGATTCAACAGTTTGAACATCTTTAGTTGGAGGTAACTAACCATGGGAGGATTTTTTATGGTGAGATGCTTCTTATAAACCCATTAGGTTTATTATCTCGGAATTTTTTTTCTCTTTCATTTTCTGTGTTGTATTGTGCTTTAGCAGTCTTTTCATCACTTGTCATCACTTCGCGTCTGTGTTTTTGCACTGTCCAAATTAATAAAAGGATACAGCATTCAACGATATCAAGTGGGCTCTTCTGTTCCTGGCCTCCTCTCTGAAAAACAGAGAATAAAGTCAGAATACATCTGGAAGATAAACAAGAAGTTAGTTCATGTTAACAGCATAAACTGTCTGTCAGTACGCGATTTGATGAAAATAAAATAAAAATTGCACTATATCTATCATTAACTGGGTGTGAATAATTGAGATATATATGGTTGGTAAAGAATACATAGCATAATATTCAAATAATGCTGGTGATCTAAAAGGAAGAGCAGTCATTTTGTTATGATGCTGTAAGGACAATATTCATGTGCCACATATTTTGACCATGAAAAGCTGCTAAAATATATGAAGGTAGCGAGAAGACAGCCCTACCTTATTATAACATATACTGAAAAACAATTGGATTAACATAACTAAATGTGTTTGATTGTACACTACCTGTCCAGTTCATTGGAGTGGAAACTCCGGTGAGCCACCTTGGAGTGCCTTCCTTTCTGGAATGGCTTCTCCAGAATTTCATCCTCACGTTTCCTGTCAACAAAGGTACAAATAAACAGAAAGGATGTGTTAGTGGCAAATGCTTCACCTGCAGTTTAGCCATGTGAGTATGTATATAGGCTATACATGTGAGGATAAGGTAGACATGTCAGTTTATGCATATAAATCCAAGACCTGTTTGTAGGTCTAGCTATTTGGAAGCAGTCACACATGAAGAGGGGACCCACATGGCATACAAGCAAGATTCTTCTGAATTGCTAAAGATTACTGAATCTAATTCAAATATTTAACTTTACCTTTTAAGGCCTCTCTGTGAGGACTCCCCCTGTCCATCATCATCACTGAAGTCTGAGTCGTAGCCGCCTCCACCGTGCACCTGAGGAAATACAGGAGGAAATCAGTGTTAGTGGCATGGCACACTCACACACGTGCACACGCGCACACACACACACGCATATGCATGCACAAGCATACATGCATACAGAAGCATGTGTGTAAGTATACACATACACACATAAACTGACACACATACACTTAATATATCATGTGCCACTTGCTATTATGTATCATAATCTGATGAGTTCACACACACTCTTCCCAATTATCATCATTTATTGCTGCGCACATGAAGTGACTTTCTATAGAAAGGTCAGCCGTTGTGAAAGGTTTGTGTCAGCATGATAAAGTATGAAATACAAGACCAAAGATGCTCTCTCTTTCTCTGTCACTCACTCATTCACTCGCTCACACACACAGACACAAACGCAATCTAAAGCTAGTTTAGCATCTCGTTGCTTGTGTATGGTCAAGGTTATAAGAAACGATAAACAAACCCTGTATCATGAGTTTCTAGAAATCAAGCATCTTTGACATTAGCTACTGGCCTAACATTGTGACTATGTGGCACATGAATGATGATGATTTTTTCGCTAATATCCTGATAACAAGCAAAGCCGTCTGCGATCGAGAACCTTAGAAAGTTGGACTAGCATCAAAAAGTAATGCCAGACAACCTTGTACGCAACTATCTGTAGGCTAATACTTCTGACTATGCTTCTAGCTAGCTAGCTAACAAGCTAACTGGCTAATAGCAAATAAATGAAACACAAGTAAAGCATTTTCTTTATCGATGAAATCGGATAGTGCAAAATAAAACAAATTTGTGTGCGGCATTAAAAAATAGGTACCTTTACGAGACTATCCATTATTTCTGCTCACTTTCACCACAGCATTGTAATTGTTTACAAAAAACTGTAGGCGAGTCGCTAAATGATGACGTAACAAAGCAAATCGCGGTGTGATGACGTCAGTCTTTACAACAGAACGTTTCTGTCACTTTTCATGAATTATTTTTAGAGCACGTCTTGGCTGGTTTGCACAGCCGAGTGTTTTTAAATAATTCCACGTTCCAGGTGAATATAAATACATCCCACTTCGAGATTTTAATTCATGACGCAGAATCGGTGATCTCTTTAAAACGAATTTTATTATCCCTAATGAAGAATCTCTCAAATATTCCTATAATATTCCTCTAGAGACTTCCACTGTGTCTGTGGTAGTCAATGGTGACATCATCGTGCTGTATGGTATTTTTTTTTATCGCCTTTGGTATTTACTATTCTAGTAAAGTATTATGGTATTACTATTTTTTATTTTTTAGGTTTTACTGTGATGTTTAGATAGTATCTTTCTAAGATGTATTTAGGATTGCTGATTAGGACCACAATAACTGATCCACAAACAGCCTATTGCTTAAAACAAAGAAACAAGAACAGAAAATAATTCAACATCAGGCACTGATTTTCACTTGTGGCCCAATTTCTGTGACTGGCAATTCAGTGATCATATCTTCCACATCCGCTGTGAGCCTATTGCGAAAAATGCATGAAGGCGTTGGAATTGTAAATGGGAAACAATGCTTCTATTATTCTTATTGAATGATACTGTAATTGAAATCCTTGGAATATGCGGGGTGGCAGGGGTGAAACTTTGCTACAGGCTTGGAACAGAAGTCCAGTGTTTCATGATATTTTGACACCCTACTGAACTCAACAAAGGCACTGCGCTGAAGGCAACGTGGGACTGGGGTGAGAGAGGAGGGGGGAGGTAAATATAATGTCTGAAGAAGTGCTAAAGAGTAGAGGATTCTCATCATGTGATGTCTGAAAAACAGAAGATATTTTTTATATTATGAGCAGGGCTGTTATGGGAGGTAAAACCAGCTTAAACTCAATTTACCCATCGTTTTTTGTTTTGCCTGGTTGTTTGCTTCATGATGATCACCAATAGTTTACCAACTTTTTTATTTCTCACTACATCACTGGTCCTATATATTTAACCATATATATTTAATCATATATATTTAACCATTTCTTTTTATAATCAAGGTCATTATTATGCCATGGCCAGGGAAGTAAAGAGGCAGCATTTGAATGGGAGAAGCAGGTGCATTAGACCCTCATGAATAGCCGGGTCGCATTAGCCATGCACGGCTCTGGAGCGCGCATAAATAATAGCTGGCACTGCTGATGAAAAAAAAAGCGCACCTAAGGGCCTCGCCCCCTCTTCCCCCCTCTCCCTCTCTCTCTCTTTCTTGCTGTCTCTCTCTGTCTCTCTTTCTTTCTCTCCAGGGAGTTCACGCTTTTTTTCATGGCTGTGGCATGCACAAGACAACTTAGTCAGGGAAATTAATAACAAAACAAAAAAAGACCAGATTTTTTTTAATAGATACTTTTCGAGTTGTCCACTTTTGGTACAAGAGTCTGTGCTATTTTCCTTTCTCGAAAGCTCTGTGATTGCTGTCTTTTTCCATATTCTGTCCGTCCTGCATTTGTAATCCTGCGCCTTGCAGAACGAATCCGCTGGATTGGTGCCTTCCTATTGAGACGCAAGAAGCATAGACACAAGGCTGCATCTGAGCGCAATAAAACCCCAGGCTGCTATTATAATAATAACACAAAAAAAGACCAGAAGATATCCCCCTGGATCCTGGCGTTCCGGGGCACACCTCGCGGATTTTGCCGAGATAAATTAATGTGTAGTAGGCTATTCCTCCAACGGGACAGAAGGAATGGGACGCCCGGAGAGAGCGGTGAGAGGGGGGAGAGGATGGAAGGGATGGACGGTCCTGGTGTGGGTCGCCGCTGTCAGCTTGGTTTTGGCGGAGGGCAGAAGAGTGAGGCAGCCCAGATGCCCGCCTGGATGCACCTGTACCAAAGATAATGCCCTGTGTGACAATGTCAGATCCGTCCCGCACACTTTCCCCTCCGACGTCGTTTCACTGTAAGTGGCCCGGACGAACCAACACCCGAATAGAGCACATCTATTGACTGATTCATTGTTCCACGGTCGGCATGTAACGTGAAGTGTCTGTCCCGTTTAATAATGTTTGAATATACTGTGGCTGTAATGGCAATGGATTTCTCTAAATGTCTTTTCGGTATTATATATTATATTTTATTTATATGTGATTATAACACATCTCCGTTCAACATGTTCTCCGTCCATTCAGCTCTTTTGTCAAGTCTGGATTCAGTGAAATCACCGGGGGGAGCTTCGTTCACACGCCTGGCCTGCAGCTTCTGTGAGTAAAGGCTCTTATAGAGGGTCCATCTCTTTATCATTTTTTATTGAGCAGTCTATCTATCTATCTATCTATCTATCTATCTATCTATCTAGTTTATCTACTTATCTCATTGAAAAGGAACTCAATAATACCAGGGCAGCTATGTTCAATTATTATTTTTCTGTTGGACAAGTCTCTCCAATTCTAACTCATTGAAAAGGGTAGAACAAATAACAGCAGGTATGTACAGATACAGTCCCTGCACTTCATAGCAGTGAACAATGAGGCGAAGGCTCCCCAGAGGATTCGGGTACAGCTTGATATGCAGATTTCAAGGGGGATTCTCTGTAATGGTGTCAGGATTATGCAATAGACCACATGGCTACATCAACTAACAGCAGGGTTGGGGAGAAGAGAGGCTGTGAGAGTGCCAGAGATTGAGAGAGAGATAATGATGATAGGTCTTTTTTTCATGGATGTCAAATGAAACACTGTAAAAATAAATAAATAAATAAATAAAATCAAGACTGTTGTGATAGCAACCACCACAAACAGCACAATCATAATCACACACATAAGTAGCAATGCCAGGCTATTTCTTTTATGTATTATTGCATGTCTTGTAAGGACTAGACTCTATGGAGTAATTTGTTATTGCAGACCCACAAATTAAGAAAGGTAGGCCTACCTATTAGCTGTACCCTCTCATCATAGTTATTTCTGTTTATTGCACATAATAGCACACTGTCACCAAACATCAGTTCATCTCAGCATAACATTTATCTTGGCATCAGTTACTCCGCTTGCTCAAATGATACCAAATAAGTTTGAGCATGTATGAAATGTCAAAGTGGGCTGGCGGTAGCCTGAAGGTTAGAGAAGCAGGCTTGTGGTCGAAAGGTGGGTGTGTTTGACTGAGCAAAGAGAATGAGTCACATTCTCCCTTCCCTCAGCATCTATTGCCATGGCACCCTTGAGCTTAACCTCCAGTAAGGTACTTAACCTCCATCTTCTTCGGTGGAGCTGCTCAGTGACCAACAGTAGAAGACTGCAGTTGTACTGGGCACCTACCAAGTGTGTGTAACTGTATGATTGTGAAGGAGGAAGCAGAGTTTCATCCCAAAAGTAGCTAGCATTTGAAAAAAAAGGCTTGAATGCCAAGCATATTAAGTTATGGGTCATCTTGAGATTTTTGCTGACAAAATAAATAGACTCATCTTTGTTTTTGAAATACTGACTGATGAATTTCAGGAGGCTTGGATTGGATTTACAGCGTTTTGGAATGAAACCCTTCATGTTCTCACAGTCAGAGTGTATGAGCAGACACGTTGAGCTACACAATATGTTATTATTGGAGAATATTCTTACATTACCAGTTTGGATGCATTTTGGGAAACAGGAATTCTGGAAACACTGATTGAGAAAACATTGCGTGTTGGAACGGGAGGATTTTAACATAATGAGAGTAGATAGTATGTTTGGTCTGCTGGAGTTAGCTAGAGACTTGAAACAGACATGGTGGCAGAGTGCTACATTCATCCATAGGGATCTTCTCTGAGTATCATGTCCAACAGAGGCCATCATGGATACTACGATGCTGCATTCATCATCTGTTAGTATCACAGTGGCCACTGCAGCAAATGTTTTTCAAAATATTGTAAAACAGAACTGAAAAGTATTTTCTAACACAAAGTTTTGTGCCTCTCAAATGATTTCCAGACCTTACGCTGCACCCTCTGGCTGCAGAAGAAATAATAAAAATGGAAATTTCCAAACAATTCCTTTTCTGGGTGGTGTACCATGACTGGTGCAGCACGGGTTCAATGTTGCATGCAGTGGATGCAGTAAAAACTGGGGCTTATAAAGGAATTCCTCCTAATGTATCCTAGAGTCACAGTCCTGTCTGTCTCTGATATTGAAATAAAGGGAGGACATACCTCCAGGAAATGATGGGTTCTGTTAAAGCATGAGTCATGCAACATGTAGGAGGGAGCAACTGTTTCTCTCTCTCATTCATTTTGTTTCATTCCATTCATTCTTTCTCCACATACTGAGCAGAAACGCTCAACCAGTCTGTTGCCTAACTGAACTTGGACTTCTTGGCGGGGATAGTGAACTGTCAGTTTTGTTCAGATCTAAAATAACCTCATAATCATCATTAAAAACAACAGCACTCCCAGAATGACTAAAGCGATGTTGAATTAGTTCCTTGTGTTTGTCTCTTCACAGCTTGTTCACAGCCAATTCACTTGACTTAATCGATGAAGATGCTTTCCTTGGTTTATCACATCTGGAGTATCTGTAAGTATTTCTCCTAAAGTATCCCAAATGCATCCCACGTTTGGGTTTTAATTGCTTGCATGCACGCTGTAACTGCATCAAAATACTAATGAGATCCACTTCTCATCCACAGATTCATTGAAAACAACAAAATTGCATCAATATCCCCATATGCGTTCCGGGGCCTCAAAACACTGATACATCTGTAAGTCTTTTTGCTTGTGTTGCTGGAGAATCTCAGTTCAATCTATCCTGTCCCTAGTTACCTCACTATTCCCACTATTCTTACCTTCATTCCTTCCTTGTGTTCCTTTGTTGTGGTCCTTGATCCTTGCCTTGCTTTATTTCCTTTCTTCCTTTCCTTCCTTCTTGTCTTTCTTCCTTCCTTCCTTCCATCCTTCCTTCCTCTCTGTTCCTGTCCCTTATTTCTTGCTTTCCTTCCTTGCTTTCCTTCCTTCCTTCCTTCCTTCCTTCCTTCCTATGATCTACTGCATTCTCACAAAACAAACAACACTCTGCACAGCGACTACACATTCACCAGTGAACTGATTTTTCATAAAGAAGCAGTATGGGAAGAGGTAATGACACCAACATAGCCTGTGTATCAAATTCCTGTTTCCTCTCACGTATCTCACTGTCCAGTTTGTCATTGTCAGGAATGTGTAAGTAGGCAGAAGTGCTACTGCCAGTGGTACCATCCAAGGTTAATGGCTGCAGGTCTCGGGTCTGCTGGATCAGGTTGCTAAAGGATAGATCATGGTGTTTCTAGTGGTTAAAACATCCACAGCCTTTCTCCACATACTGTTGGCAGAAATACTTAACAATTCTGTGAACAGTCACACCCTTATTTTTCTCTAAATGTTGTGATTGACACTGCTATTGATAATGAATGTGTCAAGCATTCAAACAAACCATTTAGTACAATCGATTCACCAATGTGTTTTATGTGCTGAGGAGGGCAGGAATGTTATTGCCAGCAAGGTTATCTCCTGTAGACTACGTCACAGGACTGCCAGATTAATCAGTTGGCAGATCATTACACTGTGAGATCACTACCTTGTGTGTGTGTGTGTGTGTGTGTGTGTGTGTGTGTGTGTGTGTGTGTCTTGAGCATTTGAGGGAAGATATCCCAGGATAGCATCCCCTTGTTAAAATATGTTTCTAATCCCCTTTTCTAGCAATAGCAATAGCAAAATTTCTAGCAAAACATTTTTTACTAAATGTTGTGCACCAGTGACGTGGCCATTGCACAATTGAATCGCCTCGTGGACTAATGATCAGATTCTACAGCTATGGTTTGACATTAGACGAAATGCTGTAAATTATCTGTTAATTTCATGAAATACAAGTACACTTGTGTGAATTGCAAGCCTTGCTAAAACTAAAGATAGTTGAGAACACGCGTGACCTGAAGGTTAAGACTAAATATAATCACTGGACTGTAACCTTAAACTCAAATCTGTCCCAGACTCTCTTACAGGACTTACAGGTTTCCAATGTAGCATAAAGGGAACACAGGAGCCTGAGGAGACATGACAAATAGCTTAATTTCCCTATTATTTCATTATTATTTCATATTGCAAATGCATTTACACTTCCTCATCCTGACTTTGAAAGTCTTGCTCTTGACAAAGTGTTGACAAAGTGGTGCCCAGGGAATCCAGATGGTCTGCAGCAAAATGAGGATTAGTATAATTCACTATCATTCTATTGATTGGAAGGCAATGTATCAGGATTATATATATATGATTATAGTTAAATAGGGAACCTATTTTACTATAATCCTATTTCCCTAGTTATGGAATCCTGTGCTAAATCATATCCAACAACATGATTGGATACGGTGCCCTATCTTACCTTGTTTTAGATAAAAGTAGGGGGTTTCTATACAAAAACACATGAGCATTATTAGAAGGCAGTTCAATACATTATTAAAGGGCACAGGCTTGAGTGCTGCTTTGAACTCTGTCTTTGCATGTGCTCATGCTGCTCGGCTCCCCATCTGTTTGCACTGTGCATCCTTGCACAAACTGTAACTAGACCGCCCTCTCTCCCCAGAAAACCGACAGAGATGAATTATGCAGCACTCATGAATTACGCTGACATTTCATTTCATTTGTCTCTGTTTTGGAATCCAGCCATGCTTTCATCCTGTCTCGAATGATATGTCTCTGTAGGACCTGTTTCTGACTGTTATGGATTGGTTTTAACTGGTTGGCAAGGACATCATCCGTGATAGCCTTGGAGTAACCTAAAATAACATCACTGTCCTTCAATGTAGAACATAACTAAAATGAAGGGAATAAAATATTATTTCCTAAATATGCTACATCTGTACCGCATGTATGCATTGAAGTACCTGACATCACTGTCTGCAATTCCCTTCTATCTCTCTTCTTATCCTACTTTTTTTGCTACCACATTGTTCTATGGTCAGAGCAATACCATCATGGCTCTCAGGCCCTGACCTGTGCACTCCTTACTACTAATTTAAGCTTATTCCACTGTTACACTCTTGTACACTGGAAAAGAACATCAGTGAATACTGAAATGTGATGTGATCTAATGAATCTAGTAATGTGATGAATCTGTCCTTTGTCTGTGGAGAAGCTATCTACTTGCCATTTAATGACAGTGAGTTTCTTTTTTGTTTTTTTTTCTGATCAGGAGTCTGGCTTACAACAACCTTGAGACACTACCTAAAGATGTTTTCAAGGGCATGGATGCCTTGACCAAATTGTGAGTACAGTCTGTCTTCCAACAAGAGTCATGAAGTCAGTCAAATAAGTACAATTGATATTTATGCAGATGATAGTCATTCCTGACTTGATCAATCCATCAGTTTGGTTATAGATTCAGGGGGCGATTTGATGTGAAATGTAAAAAAAAAATGGATCTATCTATCTAATCCATCCATCCATGCAGGGATTTGCAGGGCAACAGCCTGATATGTGACTGTAAGCTGAAGTGGCTGGTGGAGTGGATGCACCACACCAACGCCACGCTGGACCAGATCTACTGCAGCGGACCGCCCATCTACCAGGGGAAGCTGATCAACGACCTCCTGCCACACTCTTTTGACTGCATCACAGCAGGTACCATCCTGGTACTGTCTCCATCGTCTCCCTTTTCTCATTCATTCCCTAAAAAAGCTAAGAAATAGCCACTAGTATTTATTTTTTTGTCTAGTAGAAATACTTCTCGTAAAAATGAAAAGTGAGCAATAAAAACCAAATTAGTCGCTAGTACCTATTAGATTAGAATTATTATCTATTATATAGCAACTAGTAAAATAACAATAGTGACTAGTGACTAAAAATAAATACTAGTGGCTAATTTTACTGACTTCTGCTTTTTAAGGAATAAATGAGCCTGCCACACTCTCATTATCTCTCATTATCTGCCTCTCTCTGCTTGTTGATTAAATGACTCCTTGACTGGTTTAGTGATTTGTTTTTTATTTTTACTGACTGGCTGACTGATTGGAGGACTGACAGTTACAAGACTCTACAGAATGCTAATCTCCTTAACTGCTGCTGCCTTCATCTTTTTCAACTCTTTGCAATTGTTCACCATTCCCTAGAGGAGCAGAGAAGTATGGTTTAAATACAAAGACAGAATCGGTTTTAAGGGAAAGGTGTTGATGGTAATGATAGTGATGCTGGAATGTGCAGCAGCAGCATAGCCCTGGATGAATGGTCTTACTTTGTAAATTATAGCTATGTAGCTAAAAAATGAACATGTTCCTGTTCTATATTTTTCAGAGTTTGCTTCCTATCAGTCGCTGAAGTTTGAGTCTATTTCAGTGGAGGCCTTCACCTTTGGTGAAGATCAATATGTTGTGTTTGCCCAACCCTTTGCTGGGACCTGCAGCTTCCTGGAATGGGATCACGTAGAGATGACCTTCAGAACCTACGACACCATCGAAGGTGAGTTAGAAAGTATGACAGATTAATTACATGAACCTTACAGCATGGCAGGAAAATGCCCTGAACAACCTTGTGTCATTTCACATTTCATTTCATTGTGTTCTGTACAAAATGCATCACTATTATGTTTCCCATGAGGTTTTTTTGCAGAATATAATTATAGCACAATGGGGTGGATGAAACTGAATAAAATAATGTTTGTGCTTTCCTCCTTTTTATATCTAGCTTCAAATACTATTTATGATTGATAACCAGCTCTGTAATACTGTACTTTCTCTCTTTCCTCCTCTCTGCTTTGCTAATGACCGAGAACAAGGTTGGTTATATTGTTTTTTTGTCCTTGCTTTTTTGGTCTTTTTCTCCCCTCCTCTCTTCTTGTCCAGGTACCTCAACCGTGGTCTGCAAGCCCATGGTGATTGACGATCTCCTCTTTGTCATTGTGGCCCAGTTGTTTGGGGGCTCACACATTTACAAACGCGACACCTCCGCCAACAAGTTCATCAAGATCCAGGACATTGACATCCTGAAGATCCGCAAACCCAACGACATCGAGACCTTCATGATCGACGGAGAGTCTTTCTTTGTCATTGCCGACAGCTCCAAGGCCGGTTGCTTTTCTCAGTATTCTCATTATTTCCACAGTGCTTGCATCATTGATGAGAACATACGCAAACATTTCCTGCCACATATTTTAGATGTTCCACAAGAGATTACTATGGCACCCCAAGATGTGCCGTTTCTCTCCACTCTTATTGGATGGTTATTTCACTTGTAGCCCATGTGTATCTCACATGGGGAGAGTAGTTAAGAAGGAAAACAGCGTAACTGATGCTCATTTGCTACTGGTAGGCACTTAGCATTCAGCACACGCTGGCTTGTACCACAAACTCTCCACTCACCAGTACCACATGACCACGAAAGTTGAATACACACTGTCTTATCTGCTCCACCACTTGAAGATGGTCCAGTTGAAATAGTGAAGGGGAGTGAGTTTACACCAATGGGCTGTATAACACAGTATCAGCCATATTACAGATAAACCAAATGAGAAATTTACGTTTCCACACTTTCACCTACATTAGAAAGTGAATTATACCATGGACAGAGATCTTTCACAATGCCAATATAACCTTATATCACTAAGTTGACACGTTCTTACATCATGCTGAGGACACATTGCACACATTGTACAGTTTACAATCAACTTCTACTAATCCACCTTCTCTATTAGTGTTATTATCTATTATTCCTACCATGCCAGCCACACTTTTTCCCTGGTTTCCTTCCCTGCAGTCTATCACTTGGCCTGATTGCCCTGGTGTTGCCAAATGTTCTCGTATAGTATGCACTCAGGCTCGCACGCACACGCACAAATTTGTGTCTGTTGTCTGTTCTCTGTCATGTACATTGTGGAAGAACCTTTTTGTTAAGAGCATTTTCTAATTTGATTTCACTCAACCTGACATTGTTTATGTGGTGTTCTTGCAGGCCGGCTCCACAACAGTGTACAAATGGAATGGCAATGGGTTCTATTCCCACCAGTCGCTCCACCCGTGGTACCGGGACACGGATGTAGAATATCTGGAGATCTCCAGCAAACCCCACCTGATCTTGTCCAGTAGCTCCCAGAGGCCCGTTGTCTACCAGTGGAACAGGAGCCAGAAACAGTTTGACCGCAGGACCGACATACCAGAGATGGAGGACGTCTTCTCTGTCAAACACTTCCGGGTGAAAGGTGAGAATATATGTGTGTAGGGTTTATTTTTACACTGTGACATACTGCAAAAATCATATTGTATCACAGTATTTACCTGATGTGAGCTAGTGTTCAGTATCCACATAGGCCTTAGATGCCACTGCTCCACTTCCTCGTTGACCATTATGTAATCCATGTGATAATCCCCATCAGTGCTGAAGGCAATATGAGGAAATTAATGGGCTCAAACCCACGAATCAAGACCTTATAATATTCTCTAGAATATTTCTTTCTTTCTAAAGTGAGCTGTTCATCTGCTTGACAAAATGTATTGGTGACTCTAGGCTAAACTCTAAATAGGTTTGAATCACATCAACTATTTCCTTTAGCTTTTCCATTTCAGACCCAGATTCAGTCCCTCATAATGTAATAAGCTAAACAATCCTTTGAATCCCTTTCCAAGGTGAGCTGTTCATCTGTTTGACAAGGTTCATCGGGGACT
The DNA here is from genome assembly GCA_900660455.1 of Gephyroberyx darwinii. Taxonomy (NCBI): domain Eukaryota; kingdom Metazoa; phylum Chordata; class Actinopteri; order Trachichthyiformes; family Trachichthyidae; genus Gephyroberyx; species Gephyroberyx darwinii. The sequence continues at coordinate 5,239 of CABFOQ010021653.1, read as the reverse complement.
CTAAAGTGATGCGCTGGGATGGAGCCATGTTCAAGGAGGCCCAGACATTTCCCTCCCGCGGCTCCATGGTGTTTCAGCCAGTCTCCATCGGAAAATGGCAGTATGCCATCTTGGGGAGCGATTATTCACTGACGCAGGTCTACCAGTGGGACAACAAGAGGAGCCAGTTTGTCCCATCGCAGGAGTTGAATATCCAGGCACCCCGAGCATTCTCTCTGGTATCCATTGACGACCGGGAGTTCCTACTTGCCTCCAGCTTCAAGGGGAAAACTCAGATATATGAGCACATTATGATAGATTTGAGTAATTAAAACCACCATCAGTTTGGGACAAATTCTGTATTTGAAGTCCATTCAAATCTGTTTTTCTGTGATTTATTGAACTTGTCAAGCCCAATAGGATCAGCAGAATGAATTGAAGTTTCTACCCAAGTGTAGACTCATGCTATCTGACATGCCAGGCAGACTCAAGTAGAAGCGCAAGCGATCTGAAAAGATTTCTCAAATACATCAGTGCTTTTAGTCTAATGGGAATTAATGGGTCATTGCTAAGCAGCCCAGGTTCACTTGAAATGCTTTCATTGATCGTGATCAGTTTGAAAGATCTAACAGCCAAACATCAAGTGTAAGGTGCCGGGATTTTGACACATATTCCACACAGCCCCTGGTGCCTAAGTCAGGCAACCTGCTGCAACTATTTCATTTTCATACAGGCCTTGATGTAAACACTTGCATCATGTTTCCTTCCTGTATGGGAATACCTTAATTTCCATTTTATTTTTTATTTTCCATTTAAAGTTGCTGCATTTAAATTGATGATCTGTTTATGAACCCTGCAGGTCTACTTCATTAGACCTAATGCCTAATGTCCTAAACAAGATGTTTTTACTATTAACCACCCTAAATAGAAGCAGTGCAAATTGTTTTAATTCTCTTGTAGGAATTTGATAGGAAATATTTAGGAATTTGTTAATGCTGGTAATCATGGAATAAATAGCTACATGGTGAAATATTGGTAGTAAAATGCATTCAGGCTGACATCTAAAGATCCTACCTGAAAATACATCACATTTTCTTACACAATTTTCTTTTATTAAACAAATAATTTCAGGAAAACTGACTTTAGAATAAAATGTCATTACATGTGGTTATTCAGCATGGGACTACCTAGTGTTATGGAATATGGCTGATTTGAACAAGCAGCGGGATTGTCGTAAATTGTATATATTCCCTCAAATTTCCCATAAATTGTACTTTTTAACAAGGGATGGTGTCCCCTTTCAGCCCCACCCAGACTGCTCACTGAGGATAACAATCTTGGTTGTTGCCCAGTGCAAGATGGGCCGGGTTTGTATATCTAACCCATCCACAACCTGATTGGTTCCATTGTGCGAGGCAAGGTCAATCAGCCACAGAGATGTGTGTGAATCCTTTTGTAAAAAGTTGTAATCTGATCCGGGTTTGATGATAAGAATGCACTAGCAGCACTGTTTGAGGGTGATGTTACTATGACCAGGGTTTGCAATTAACACTAGCCACCAACCGAGCGCTGGTAAACTTTGGCTGTTGCTGGTAATACGCCTGTCAATTCTACTAGCCACTCTGGCAGCTAGCCAACCTGTATTCAATCAGCCTTTGCTAAAGACTACTTTTACCCTTTAAGAAATTACCTTATGCCCTGGTTATGACCATCAGTTTAGCAAGACTGTATGCATGATACAGACACACTCATAATAATAGTGTTGATTCCTGATGAATTACTTGCTAGAAGCATCCCACTGTGTCGCCCAGCCCTCTCTCTTTCACTGCGCTCCTTTTCTCCCTCATCGACAAAGCCTTTGTTGTCTTTACTCTGCAACTAAAAGCCGACCACTGTGCAGCACCTAGCACCTGTGCTTTCACACGCTCCACTTACTCTGACACAGAGGAAACTAATTTATGATAGCAATTTCGTTAACTACTTCGCTGACAACAATTTGCCAAATAAAATGTTTACGTTTTTACAACATTGTGTAAAGTAATTTATATGATACTGCTTTTGTATGTAGAGGGGACCACACTCCAATGTTTTATCTTTCATAGATATTTGAATTTAGTTTAGATATTTAAAAAAAACAAAAAACAATACTTTTACAATACTTGCGTTGTGTAACATGCTACTTCTGCATTTACAGTAGGTCTACTTGTGTCAATCATTTAGGTAAGGATAGAGGATATAATAGTCCAGTCCTATTTCTTTGTCATCTTGCTCATTGTATCTTATGTACAGTAGTAATAAAATGATAATGACACCACAAATAATCATGGATGTATTTCTTTTTAATATGTTCTGCTGTGGTTGTTGTGTCTTGTGACTAAAAGTCCATTTTTAAATAGATATTGACACTGAGGGGTCAGTTCACACCCCAACCCAGCACTAGAATGTGCTGCCAGCCCAGGGAACTTGATTCTGTGGGAAACCTAAATGTAGGGGGCAGTGATGTAGTAGTAAATAAAACCACCACCAATATGAACTAAAACCAGCTGATATTTCAAGAAAACAAACATCAGTTTATGCTCCTCCTCCTTTTCCTTCCATTAGTTTGGTACGACTATGATGTGTACCATGAATTCATCTGCCAGGCGGGGTACACAAATAAAAAGGTGGGTAAACTGGTTCTGGTTGGTAAGCGCTCCACCGCCTCCCATAAACGTTGGGTAATGTTTTGGTTGTCCAGCAGAGCTGCCCAGGGCTCCGCTCTGCCCCCCTGTGGTGGAAGTAATCAACGACCGGTACTCGGTGTCCAACCAGCAAGGTTACACATTAACCGGTGCCTACTCTCACTCAGGGCTTACTAAAGACGGCACTCTGTCCGAGGCATGCTGCCGCTCAGCCGTTACATCTTACCATGGGCGACTACACCGACTGTAACCACTCAACGGACGACCGGGTTTTATCCGCGGAGGACGACATTACTGTAGTGTTTCACCAAGTTGACAACCATGTCGACGACGAGTACGGCGGTTATCATGATGATGACCGGGCGGCGGAGAGGATTCATTTGCAAAGCAACAGTCATGTGTCGTGTGGTGGTGATGATGATGCTGCTGAGGAGGAGGAGGAAGAGAAAGGGAGCACAAGACCACCGGACGGCAGCGGGAAGAAAACGCTCTGCCCGCCGGCGTTTTGTCTCAGAAATACACCCGGTGCGTCCCAAGGAGGAAGCGCACTTAAAGGTAGCGGGGCGCGTCGAAACCGGATTTTAGACTTAAAAACGGAGCCGCGCGTCGTTTACATGAGGCCGCACCGTCACCCACCAGCGGTTAGTTCGTGCACTTTGAGACGGGAAGGAGATAGTCAGTGGGGAAAGTGATAAGCAGCCGGAGAGCCAATGACCTCCTGCGTAGCCCCACGTTATGCAACTGACGTAGGCTATCGGTGATAACGGGAATAATGATCAGCGGGGATGTAGCGGCCGGTAAAACCCGCCAGTTTACACACCTGGCATGAAGCCTAATGACCTTAACTCATAGCATACGTCATACTAAAGTGGTATCCAACTGATGTAGGTTATGTGGAGATGTCTTTTAAAAGGCATATTGATTTGTTCATCCTGAGAATATACTTGTTTGTTTATATTGGTGTTAGTTGGCCTTATGGTGCTCGCCAACTGGAGGTCATAGTTTGCCCAACTCTTCGTTACTCACAACTATACAAATGAAACCCCCATGAGGTTTATGTGTAATATAGTAACAGCAAAGTAGCCGGGGTGCAGTATTTGTGAAGATAGGCTACGGTTACCCGGCTTAACAGTTACATCATCCTTCAAGAGGATGGATGACTGTGCACTTTTCCAGTACCAGGGCCTACCTGTAGGCCATTGGGATATTAGACTTATAGGTTATAAGATCGACTTGTGAGGTTCGCTTAGGGCATTTAAGTTTTTAGGCCTACAACGTTGATCTATGTTTACTTTTCACCAGACATTTTGATTTGTGCCTGTAGCTCCATAAGTAAACAAGAACCTGTTAAATGTGTTAGACAAGACAAGTTGTACATTGTAGAAGGCCTGAACTGAAGGGTGTAACTATTCCAAGTAAGTAGGGCATCGTTTTGAAAGAAGGAAGTGAGAAATGCCCGTTATCATATATGCTTCAGTTTTCCTTGTGTGCCTAGTGATAGCAGTAGAAGTCAGACTGTTTGACAAAGTGTGAAGAAGAAAGGCTCCTAATTGTACTGGATGTAATGTTTATTGCAGAGAACCATTTCTTTTAGCTCTACACTCTTCTGCATTATTCCCCATCAACAACAGGCTTTTATAGTTTTATAACTCTCACTAGACTTCCTTTTTTCCAATTCTAATATGCCTGTCAGTTTTTTTCCAGAAAGGGCTTGCTAATGTTGATCAAGAGCTGATAATAACTAACTAATATTTAACTATAATGACCTTGTTCCACAAATGTTATTGTTATACCTCTCAGTAGTACTGGGAACAAAAATGTAAAAAAAATCAATACACAATACCCCCTATTAAGTTAAGTGAGAAACTAAAAGAAGTAAAAGAAAGATATTTGTGTGACCTCAGGCTGGAATTTAATCTCAGGCGTGTTGTGGCAGATTGGGAGTGTGTGCAAACACAATACCACTGTCTTTTGTACAACTTTTGTTTGCGTCTTTTGTAACTGAATTGTTGCCCGGGCCACACGGAGTTCAACAACACGCTCTTCAGCGTTGCCTCCCATAGTTGCTGTAACAACACAAGCACCGGAGTATGACCGAGTGAATCTTAGTGGTGGAAGGTGCGCTGACACCCCTCCACCCACTAGCCCCTCCCACCCCACTATCACCCCCAGAGATACTGGTCTCTCCATTGTTGTCTCAGTTCCTGTACGTCTGACCTGAGGTTGAAATGATTCTGCTTATTGTTCTCTTTTCCTCTCTCCCTCTCTCTCTGTGATCACATGGAAGACATGGCCTAGTCATATAAGCCACTGTGCCATATCCTGCTGCACACCATTGCCTCACTGAAAAGTTGTATTGCACCTGTAGTCAAATTGCTCCTTAGGGATATTAAAGTTCTACTCTAATCTACTCTAGTTCTACTCTACTCCTGTTCTGCGGCCTCCCGACCTCAATATCCTTTTCAATCAACCAACCAAAAGGCATTTGACTGATAATTTCTCTCTCTTTCTCCCACTCCCTCCCCTTCTCTCTCTCTACTCTCCCTCCCTCCTTCCTTCCTTCTCCCTCTTACTTACTC